>JARGYO010000094.1:47558110-47608110 GCA_029206835.1 Rana muscosa | reverse complement strand
CCCCCCCCTTAGAATGTAAGCTCCACGAGCAGGTCCCTACTGTACCTTCTGTATTGAACTGTACTGTAATTGTGCTGTCCCCCCTCCACATTGTAATAGTGTATAATAATAATAATTATAACTGACCACGCTGTGTACTCCTGCTTAGTGTGGTTAGTTTTCAATAGGAAATCAAGAGAACAGGATACTTTCTCATACAAGTACATGGTACAGCAGGCACATATCAGGAATATGAAGTGTTGGGGTAACAAAAGTTTTAAATGGAACCCCTAATTGTTTTTTTTTTTGCTTTTGTATATGTATTTGTGTGTTTTATTTTTTATTTTTTTTATTTTTTTTACAGCTTTAGCCATGGTATCACTGATTTAAAGGGTTGTTGGAGCTCAGAAGGTGTTTTTATATATATATATATATATATATATACATATATATTTTTTGTGAGAGTCCCCAGAGAACCCACCGAACAGCCTCATGTGGATTCCTCCCCACCCCCCCCCCCTTTTTTTTATATATGTATTTGTGTTGTGTTTTTATTTTTATTTTTTTATAGCTTCCGCCATGGTATTGCTGATTGAAAGTGTTGTTGGAGCTCAGAAGGTGTTCTATTCATGGGTTATCTACCTTATACATCACAGTTTCCTATGCTCAATGTAAATGAATAAATAAAATAAAAAAAGTTATATATATTTTTTTTTAACTGAACGCGATTCCTCAGTAAAACCACTGAATTTGGGTATAGCCTTGTGTGGATCCACCATTTTCTCCCCTTTTTTTTCCATATGTATTTTTTCATTTTTATTTGCAGCTTCAGCCATGGTATCACTGATTGGAAGTATTGTTGGAGCTCAGAAAGTGTTATATCCATGGGTTTTTTACCTTGTACATCACAGTTTCCCATGCTGACTGTAAATAATTTTTTTTTTTATATATATTTGTTTTATTTTTTAACTGAACCTGAGTCCCCATCGAACCCACCAAATGTGGGTATAGCCTGTATAGCCCTATGTGGATCACCCAAAAAATATATATATATTTTTTAATATATTTTTTTATTTACTTCTTTTTTTGTAACATCAGTTTCCCATGCTGAATGTACATAACATTTTTTTTTCATATTTATTTATTTTTTAACATGCAAGTCCCCAGTGAGCCCACCGAATTCTGGTATAGCCTTATGTGGATCCCCCCAAATAATTTTTTCCTTTTTTTTAATATGTATTTTTATTTAACTATTTTTTTTTCAAATATATATTTTGATGCACTTTTTTTTTTTGTAACATCACAGTTCCCATGCTGAATGTAAATAATTTTTTTCTTCATATTTATTTATTTTTTAACTCCATGTGAGTCCCCAGTGAGCCCACCGAACTTGGGTATAGCCTTATGTGGATCCCCCCAAATAATTTTTTCCTTTTTTTTAAATATGTATTTTTATTTACTTTTATCAATTTTTTTTCTTTTTTTTAAATATATATTTTTATTTACTTCTTTTTTTGTAACATCACAGTTTCCATGCTGAATGTAAATATATATATAATTTTTTCATATTTATTTATTTTTTAACTACACGTGAGTCCCCAGTGAGCCCACCAAATTTGGGTATAGGCTTATCTGGATCCCCCCAAATAATTTTTTCCTTTTTTTTTTTTAATATGTATCTTTATTTACCTATTTTTTTGTAGCTTCAGCCATGGTACTGCTGATTGAAAGTATTGTTGGAGCTCAGAAGGTGTTATATCCATGGGTTACCGTATTTATCGGCGTATAACACGCACCGGCGTATAATACGCACCCCAAGTTTAGGAGGGAATTTTAAGGAAAAAAACTTTTAGGAGGGAAATTCAAGGAAAAAAACCTTACATTTAAATGCAGCATGCAGCCTTGCCCAGTGTCCATCTGCAGCCTTGCCCAGTGTCCATCTGTCCATCTGCAGCCTTGCCCAGTGCCTTTGCAATCTTGTCAGTCTCGGCGTTTTTTAAAATTTGGCGCCGATTTCTGTGGAGAGGAGCGAGCGGGGCAGAGTGTACTTCGGCTAGACTCGGCTCCTCTCGCAGTCCCGCCCATCTCCACTGACTGCGCCGCTGACGGAGAAAGCCGAGTGTACTTCGGCTAGACTCGGCTCTGCTCACAGTCAGGGGCAGGACTGCGAGAGGAGCCGAGACGAGCCAAAGTACACTCGGCTTTCTCTATGTCAGCGGCGCAGTCAGAGATGGGCGGGACTGCGAGAGGAGCCGAGTAAAGCCGAGTGTACTTCGGCTTCGGCTCCGCTCGCTCCTCTCGCTCGTTTCAGCAGGGGAATCGGCGGAGTATCGGCGTATAACACGCACCCACGATTTCCCCCTGATTTTAAGGGAAAAAAAGTGCGTGTTATACGCCAATAAATACGGTATTTACCTTGTACATCACAGTTTCCCATGCTCAATGTAAAGGAATTACATTTATATATATATATATATATATATATAATTTTTTTAACTGAACGTGAGTCCTCAGGGAACCCACTGAATTTGGGTATAGCCTGATGTGGATCCCCCAATTTTTTTAATTTATTTTTTACCTGAATATAAAGGATTTTACGTCTACGTAAGTCCTAAAAGGCCATTTTGTTTATGTTTGATTGTAATTTTTTACCTGAATATAAAGGATTTTACGTCTACTGGTACGTCTACATAAGTCCTAAAAGGCCATTTTGTTTATGTTTAATTGTAATTTTTTAATAGAATATAAAGGATTTCACGTCTACTGGTTTGTCTACGTAGGTCCTAAAAGGCTATGTTGTTTATGTTTGATTGTAATTTTTGGACTGTTGCCTATTTTGAGTCTTATTTTTTGTACGAAAATTGCAAACTTTAATAAAAAGAATTAAAAAATAAATAAAAAATAAAATAAATAAAAGGCCATTTCGGTTCAAAGGAACAACATTGCTGGGATATCAGAATAACTAAACTAATTTTAAATTCCAGGGAAAAAAAGCACGCCACCCATAAATTATGTGCATAATTATAAGAAAGGGCTTAAGAGACAAAGATTACATTTTTAATGTCCAGATTGTATGCAAATGCATGCAAGGAGCGACATAATTAGGTGTGTAAAATATTGACATTAAAATATGTATGTGTGTGGATACAGCCGATCTTTTTATGCGTTTTGAAGATAAGAGATATACGGATTTGCATGGGAAGACCAACCGGCATATATTTCCGAAGGTTCTCAAGATACCTTCTATACATTCTCTGTACGCTTCCATTGAATTCATTATACATGGTGGAGAAGGTTTTCTTTTTTTTTTTTATCCAGCAGTGAAAATTATAACCTTGTAGCGTTATATTGCAATCGTATTCACTGCCTTTTAAATAATTAACCGCAAAGATTATTAATAATAAAAACTATTAATAATAAAGATTTCTTAGTCATTAATAAAAAAAAAAAAATGGATGCTTCTGGCCAATACAGAAAAAATATTTAAACAAAATTCTTATTGTTAAAGAAATAATAATAATAATAATTCTGCCTAATATGCGAGTCATTAAAAATTTTTTACATTTTAAAACATAAAAAAAAAAAATCTCAATACCCTAAAAAAACAAAAAAAAATTCTTGTCCTCAAGTGGAAGCCAATAAAGTGAACGAGAGGATCACGTTGTGAGTTTTTAAAAGCGACATATCACCGTGTAAAAACCTACAAGCTGCATTTGTGTCTATGTATTTTTTTTATTTCTTTTTTTCCAACACCCACCCAACCACCACCACCACCACCCCCCCCCCCCCCCCCCCCCCCCCCCCCGCCACCATTAGTTATCAGATAGGTGATCCTTGAAACAGCTTCAAATAAATCAAGATTAACCCTTCGGCTCCTGGGCGGGAAGGGAGCTCCACCACGTGCTACCAACCAGTGTGACACCAGATATAGGAGACGGGTGTCACAGAGGTTAAATTATAATGCTTACAGAAATGCACACTCAGGATAAAAAAGGAAAGCCTTAATGCAAAAGCTGTCCCTTCAAGGAGAGGCTGACATAATGACTGAGACAGCTAACTAATCGTCAATATGTTGCTATCAGCACCTCTACGTTGTCTTACAAAAGCGCGATGTCAAGTTATATATGTTTATAGACATATGGATTTTTTTATTTTTTTTTACATAATTAATTAAAAATAAAATATCAGGTATAAATAGATTTAAAAATTCACATTTTATTTATTTTTACATAATTCATTAAAAATAAAATATCAGGTATAAATAGATTTATAAATTCACATTGTATCAAGAGTCGTACCCCTGTTTCTATACATATTTTGACAGCTTCTTCTTTTCAGCTGGAAGCTTGTGAGTTAAAAAAAAAAATGTTTCATTCCTCCCGCGAAACTACAATTACCTAAATATATAGGAGGCGTCTGGAGAAAAATACAACCCAGCATGGGAGGACTGGTGCAATGGAATTAACATTACAACACATCCTCAACCATATCATGGCAACTAAACGTATAGGTATGTTTTTTTTTTATTTGTGTGCCTTTGTCTGCTCTCTCTTCCTACGCCTGCTAATATCGGATGATTTTTTATTTTTTTTTATTTTTTAGCCACTATGCATTTCAAGTGTTATTAAAAATGGCAGGTTCGCTCACCTGGGCATAAACTAGCGTATGCAGGATGGGGTGAGCCGGATAATAAGGGCACCTTAATTTCCCTGAGCATAGTATTTTTTTTTTCCAACGCACTGACCGATAGCCCTCTTTTATTAAAAAAAAAATAAAATAAAAAGGGGGAAAAAAAAAAAGGAAACTAAAATGCATAAAGGAATTTTATTTTTAATCAGACCTGGTGGTGGTGGCCTTAATCTGCACAAAATGGCTGATACTCAAAATGGCTGAAAAAATTTGGAAACGTGGCAGACTGACCTAGTTTCTGGAATTAGTGAAAATCCAACTTAAAAAAAATAAAAAAAAATAGCGAGAGCGATGGATTTTTGCCTGGGGAGGTTGCTGCTGCATCTGCCATTGTAAAGGGGACACGATATGTGCTTCAGAGTGTAAGAGACTGACAAGGTACATAGGACATCAAGGAAATGCAAAGCAGCTGTACGTTTAAGCCTGCTATTAGGGATCGTCATTATCCCCCCCCCATAAAAAAATAAAAAAATATTAACAAATGTTAAAGCATTGCATTCTATGGAGAAACACCCAAAGTAGACCCCACAAAAAAAGGTCTACTTTATTTATAATAAAAAAATAAAAAATATGAACAGAACACGATTCATTTTTATACAATAAAGCATTGCATTGTATGGAGAAACACCCCAAGTTAGATCCCCCCCCCCCTAAAAAAAAGCCTATTTTATTTGTAATAAAAAAAGTAAACAGAATACGATTAATTTTTATACATTAAAGCATTGCATTGTATGGAGAAACACCCCAAGTTAGACCCCCCCCCCCTAAAAAAAAGCCTATTTTATTTGTAATAAAAAAATAATAAACAGAATACGATAAATTTTTATACATTAAAGAATTGCATTGTATGGAGAAACACCCAAAGTAGACCCCCCCCCCCTAAAAAAAAGCCTATTTTATTTGTAATAATAATAAAACAAAATAAAAAAAATATGATTCATTTTTATACATTTAAGCATTTCATTCTATAGACAAAGGCCCAAAGTAGACCCCCCCCCCTAAAAAAAAGCCTACTTTATTTATAATAAAGAAATAAATCAAATATTAACAGAATACGATTCATTTTTATACATTAAAGCATTGAATTGTATGGAGAAACACCCAGAGTAGACCCCCCCTAAAAAAAAAAAAAAAGAAAAGCCTATTGTATTTGTAATAAAAATAAAATAAAACAATATTAACAAAATAGTATTCAATTTTATACATTCAAGCATTTCATTCTATAGAGAAACGCCCAAAGTAGACCCTCACCCCTTAAAAAAAGCCTACTTTATTTATATTAAAAAAAGAAAAAATATTAACAGAATACAATTAATTTTTATACATGAAAGCAGTGCATTCTATGGAGAAACACCCAAAGTAGACCCCCCCCCCTTTTTTAAAAAAAATTCCGAACTGTATAGCATGTAATGGATTAAAAGCCTTTAATCGCCGTACAACAGAAGGAATGGAACAATGAAGCAGGGGGAATAAAAAAAAAAAAAAAAAGTTGTCACCTCTTTTGTATCGCAATCATCCTTAAGTGATAAGCCCATCCCCTACTTCAAGTATTAACACATTAAGAAATTACAACGTAAAAGTAAAAAAAAAAAACCAACTGATTGACCAAAATTCTCCAGGCCCATATGGCATGGCATCTGTGCGCCTTCTTCAGTAAAAGAGTCAGCATCCCCTTTAATGGTCTAATGCATGATACCTCCCTTGAGATTGCCAATATGAGCTAAGTATTAAGTCTTAGGTTCCAGATGAGTTAAGATCAGCTGAATGTCATTCAATAATTCCATTGACCCTTTTAGAGCCGGAAGGCTTTTTTTTTTTTTTCTTCATTCTGGTCCATAATCCCCCCCCCCCCCCCCCGACTTTTTCATTCTTGGTACATTCCCCAGACTTGGTGCAGCCATCGTGCTAAATCGTTATTGCTGGGGGAATCGTTATACTTGCAGTATTGTCTCCTATGCTATAAACAAGGCTAACAACGAGGGGGAGTTTGTATGATAGGGGTACATGCTGTCCGGTCTATACAATAGAGCAGTATGTCTTTATGGTCCACACTTGGACCTGTTTGAAAGTAGGCAGTCTATTGAACTGCATAAGAAAAATATATATATATATATATATATATATATATATGTATACATATATATGTAGCGCACCCACCTCTCCCCAACCTGCATTTAATTAGGCTCCTCGCAGGCAGAGAGAGGCACACCGCACCACAAGCCCGTACCCTCCTGAGTAGGGATGAGCCGAACACCCCCTGGTTCGGTTCGCACCAGAACCTGCGAAAGGACCGAAAGTTTGTGCGAACGTTAGAACCCTATTAAATACAATGGACGCAAACGTTCGAAATCTAAAGTGCTAATTATAACGACTAATATGCATGTTATTGTCCTAAAAAAGGGTTTGGGGATCCGGGTTCTGCCCCAGGGGACATGTATCAATGCAAAAAAGAAGTTTTAAAAACTGCCGTTTTTTTTCTGGAGCAGTCATTTTAATGATGCATAAAGTGAAAAAAAAAAAAAAGGTGAAATATTCCTTTAAATATCGTACCTGGGGGGTGTCTAAAGTATGCCTGTGAAGTGCCACGTGTTTCCCGTGTTTAGAACTGTCCCTGCACAAAATGACATTTGTAAAGGAAAAAAAGCCATTTAAAACTGCTTGCGGCTTTAATGTAATGTCTGGTCCCGGTAATATGGATGAAAATCTTTGAGAAAAATGGCATAGCTACCCCATGACCCCCCCCCCCCCTACCCCAGCCCATTACCAGCCCCTTTGGGTCTTGTATGGGTATTAAGGGGAACCCTGCACCCAAAATAAAACCCTATACCTAAAACCCTATATACTCTGAACAGCAGTATACAGGCGGTGCAAACAAGACAGGGACTGTAGGTTTGTTCTTTAGTAGAATCTGTTTGTAATTTGGAACAGGTAAATTTTTAAGTGTAGCTGCAGCCAAAAAATCTATTTTTAAGCTTTTTGGAGAACATAGGTAAGGGTTATCACCCCTGTAACATTTGTTTTGCTGTCTGTGCCCCTGTTCAGAACATTTCACCTCACTTTGCGTCCCAATGACAAATGTTTTTGGAAAAGTGGGTTTTTTATTGAAACAAGGATTGCTGATAAAGCATCAGTACAGAGGAGACACCTTTCTCCCATATTTATTCTTACAGGAGAGAATTTCCCTTTCCTAGGGGTAGATTTCTTCTCACTTCCTTTTGTCTCCTTCTGTTTGCAAGTAGGAGTCGTTTGTAATTTGGATGTTTGAAAGTAGGGGCCTGCCGTATAAACTCTGCAGAAATTTGCCCCTTAGATGTTGGTGTTGCCACAACACTGTAAGCCCTCACAGTTACTCTTGGTGGGCACTGGAACGCCCTGCTGTGAACTATTATATCAGGAATTGTAATTACATGCCTTTTGGCCTTTGGTGGTGGTGCTGGTGCTACAACACTGTAAGCCCTCACAGTTCCTCTTGGTGGGCGCATGAATGGGCCCTGCTGTGAATTATTAGATCAAGAATTGTAATTGCATGCCCCTGTTGAACAGGGGCAGAAAAATTGGGCCTTTGGTGGTGGTGGTGGTGGTGGTGGTGGACGGTGTTGCCACAACACTGTAAGCCCTCACAGTTACTCTTGGTGGGCGCAGGAATGGGCCCTGCTGTAAATTATTAGATCAAGAATTGTAATTACACGCCCCTGTTAAACAGGGGCTGAAAAATTGGGCCTTAGGCACTGGTGCCACAACACTGCAACCCCTCACAGATACTGTACTTGGAGCACAGCAATGAGCTCTGTTGCAAAGTATTGCATCAAAAATTGTAATTACCGTATTTATCGGCGTATAACACGCACTTTTTTCCCCTTAAAATCAGGGGGAAATCGTGGGTGCGTGTTATACGCCGATACTCCGTCGAATTCCCCTGCTGAAAACGAGCGAGAGGAGCGAGCGGAGCCGAAGCCGAAGTACAATCGGCTTTACTCGGCTCCTCTCACAGTCCCGCCCATCTCTGACTGCGCCGCTGACATAGAGAAAGCCGAGTGTACTTCGGCTAGTCTCGGCTCCTCTCGCAGTCCTGCCTGTGACTGTGAGCAGAGCCGAGTCTAGCCGAAGTACATTCATCTTTCTCCGTCAGCGGCACAGTCAGTGGAGATGGGCGGAACTGCGAGAGGAGCCGAGTCTAGCCGAAGTACACTCGGCCCCGCTTGCTCCTCTCCACAGAAATCGGCGCCAAATTTAAAAAAACGCTGGGACTGACACGATCGCAAAGGCACTGGGCACGGCTGCAGATGGACAGATGGACACTGGGCACGGCTGCAGATGGACAGATGGACACTGGGCACGGCTGCAGATGGACAGATGGACACTAGGCAAGGCTGCAGATGGACACTGGGCAAGGCTGCAGATGGACAGATGGACACTGGGCAAGGCTGCAGATGGACAGATGGACACTGGGCACGGCTGCAGATGGACAGATGGACACTGGGCAAGGCTGCAGATGGACACTGGGCAAGGCTGCATGCTGCATTTAAATGTAAGTTTTTTTTCCTTGAATTTCCCTCCTAAAAGTTTTTTTCCTTAAAATTCCCTCCTAAACTTGGGGTGCGTGTTATACGCCGGTGCGTGTTATACGCCGATAAATACGGTACATGCCCCTGTTAAACAGGGGCTGAAAAATTGGACCTTAGGCACTGGTGCCGGTGCCACGACACTGCAACCTCTCCCAGATACTCTAGTTGGAGTGCAGCAATGAGCCCTGCTGCAAAGCATTGCATAAACAATTGTAATTACATGTCCCTGTTAAACAGGGGTTGAAAAATTGGGCCTTAGCCACTGGTGGCGGCACCCAGAAACAAAAATGTTCTTCCAAGCTATCATCAGGATCATTGAGGAGGAAGAGGATAGTCAGTCAACATAACAGGACAATCACTCAGCATCAGCATAGGCAGTCTTGAAGGGATGTGACATTTCAAAATAAATTATTCTGTTACATCAGCTTCAGGTGCCTGGTAGCTGGTGGTGATCCAAGACTGATTCATCTTTATGAAGGTCAGTCGATCAACAGAGTCGGTGGACAGGCGCACCCTGTGATCGGTCACAAAGCCTCCAGCAGCACTGAATGTGCGTTCCGAAAAAAACACTGGATGCAGGACAGACCAGTAGCTCAATTGCATACTGTGCAAGCTCTGGCCAGTGATCCATCCTCAAGACCCAGTAAGCCAGAGGATTTTCGGTGGGAAAGGTGTCCAAGTCTGACCTTGCCTCTAGGTATTCCTGCACCATGTATATCAGACGCTGGCGATGGTTGCTGGAACCGATCATACCTTGGGGCTGCGGACTAAAAAATTGTCTGAACGCATCGGTCAGACGGCCACCTTCTCCACCGCTCCTTCTGCTACTGACCGAAGCCTCAGCAACTCCTTATCCAGGACCAGGAGTTTGTAACCTCCCAGTCTCTGGGAACGCATTGCACAGACCTTTCTGCAAGGCCTTCCGGAGATGTCTCATCCTCTGCTCCCTCTGCGACGCGAAGATAAGGTCCGCAACCTTACCCTTGTACCGTGGATCAAGGAGAGTGGCCAGCCAGTAATGGTCCCTCTCCTTGATCCGAAGAATACGAGGATCCTTCCGCAGACTTTGCAGGATCAGGGAGGCCATGCAGCGTAGGTTAGCTGAGGCATTCAGTCCGGAGTCCTCTGGGTCACTAAGGACAACATGATCCGCAGCCATCTCCTCCCAGCCACGTACAAGTCCACGGTTTTCTTGGGACTGTAAATCATCCCTAAAAGACTGCTGCTGTTGATGCTGAGTGCCAGGCTCCACCTTCATGCTGACACAATCCTCCTCCTCCTCCTCGTCCTCTTCCTGTGTGATGGGTGGGACAGAAGGAACACTGTCTGGGTAAAGGGGGCCTTGAGAGGCAAGGAAGTCCTCCTCTTCCTGCCTTTGTTCTGCCTCAAGTGCCCTGTCCATTGTTCCACGCAGTGTATGCTCCAACAGGTGGACAAGAGGTACAGTGTCACTGATGCATGCACTGTCACTGCTCACTATCCTCGTGGCCTCCTCAAATGGTGCTCGGACAGTGCATGCATCCCTGATCATGCCCCACTGGCGTGGTGAAAAAAACCTGAGCTCCTCTGACCCTGTCCTGGTGCCGTAGTCGCACTGGTACTCATTGATGGCCCTCTGCTGCGTGTGCAGCCACTGCAGCATGGCCAACGTTGAGTTCCACCTTGTGGGCATGTCACATATAAGGCGGTTCTTGGGCAGGTTCAACTCCTTTTGCAGCTCAGCCAGCCAAGCACTGGCATTATATGATCTGCAGAAATGCACACAGACTTTCCTGGCCTGCCTCAGGACATCCTGTAAGCCCGGGTACCTGCCCAAGAACCGCTGCACCACCAGGTTAAGGACGTGAGCCACACAGGGCACATGGGTCAGTTGTCCCTGTCGGAGGGCGGAGAGGAGGTTGGTGCCATTGTCGCAAACCACCATTCCTGGCTTAAGCTTGCGTGGCGTCAACCACCTCTCGGCCTGCCTCTGCAGAGCTGACAGAACCTCTGCCCCAGTGTGGCTCCTGTCCCCCAAACAGACCAGTGCAAGCACGGCATGGCATCTTTTTGCCTGCGTACTTGCGTAGCCCCTTGAACACCTACGGAGCACCGCTGGTTCTGAGAACAAAGCACAGGAAGAGGCCATGGAGGAAGAAGAAGAGGAGGGGGTGGAGGAGAGAGGTGTGTCACAACCAGTAGTAGCATTTTGGAGGCGTGGCGGCGGAACAACCTCCAACACTACTGCACATTGTCCTGCATCCTTCCCAGCTGCCAAAAGAGTGACCCAATGGGCCGTGAAAGAAAGGTAACGTCCCTGTCCATGCTTGCTGGAGAATGAGTCAGCGGTAATATGCACCTTACCGCTGACCGCCCTGTCCAGCGAGGCCAAGACATTGCCTTCCACATGCCGGTAGAGAGCCGGAATCGCCTTCCGTGAGAAAAAGTGGCGTTTGGGAACCTGCCACTGAGGAACCGCACATTGCACAAACTCACGGAAGGGGTCCGAGTCTACCAACCGAAAAGGCAGCAGTTGAAGTGCTAGCAATTTAGCCAAGCTAGCATTCAAATCTGGGTATGTGGATGGCTGGGAGTGAACTTCTTTTGACGGTCCAGCAGCTGGGGCAGGGTAATTTGCCTGCTACAATTGGACGTCTGTGTACTGCTAGCAGAGTGCCCGCAAGTACTTGGCTGTGACACACCTAATTCTACACCTTCATTCCTCTCAGTGCAGGTTTCAGAGAGGACTGAAGGTATAGTGGGGTTGGAGATCCCAGCTGATGAGGAGCAAGGAGAGGTCCGCTTTGTTCTTTGGAGTGGGTCTTTAAGGTACGCTTGCCAACGAGCTGCATGGCAGGTCAACATATGTCTGGTCAAGCATGTGATGCCCAAGCGGCTGATGTTTTGGCCACACGAGATACGCTTGAGACATATGTTGCAAATAGAAGCGGTGCGATCTGATGCACTCAACTCAAAAAAGGCCCACCCCAAAGAACTTTCGGAATAACGGGCAGAGGCAGCACCTTGCACAGGCGGAGCTCTGCGGTGTGATTCAGTCTGTGTGCTGCCCTTACGCTGGCCCCCAGAGGGCATCCTGCCTTGTTGGAGATGTGCCTCCTCCTCATCCTCCTCCTCCTCCTCTCTCCTATCAGGCACCCACGTGGAGTCAGTGACCTCATCATCCCCTCCCTCTTGATCACTGGAGCAAACCTGGCAGTATGCTGCAGCTGCTGGAACATGACTGCCAGATTGCTGTCCTTCTTGAGCATCCCCTCTCTCTGCGCTCACGCTACTGCCTTCCTCTAGCTGTGTATCATCATCAGACCCTTCAAAACGCTGGGCATCCTCCTGGAGCATGTACCCAACACTGTGCTCAAACAGTTCGGGGGACTCCTCAGGAGGACATGGTGGGTCTAGGGAAGGAGTGACTGATGATGACATTGATACGAGGGAAGAGGACGCATTGGCGGCTGCTTTGCCAGTACCCTGAGCCTGGGTGATTGAGGTTGAGGAGAATGAGGAGGGCTTGGTCATCCACTCTACCAAGTCTTCGGCATGATGCGGCTCAACACGTCCAGCTGCCGAAAATAAGGACAAGCGTGTCTCATGGCCACGTGCTGATGACGATGCACCGCGTCCACGACCAGCACTGTTGTCTCTAGACACAGAGCCTGCTTGCCCTCTTTTATTGGCTCGTCACTGTCTGCCTCTCCTTGTTGGCCTTCCAGACATAGTAATGGCCTGCAGGGAGATGGAAAAATCAGCAATTGGGAAGTGTATATTGTGCTGGAGGCACACAACACCCACTAACTCCTGCAGATGCCTGTATTAACCACTTGACAACTGTGCACATAACCCCCTTCCTGCCCAGGCGAAATTTGAGGTTTCAGCACTGTCACGCTTTGAATGACAATTGCGCGGTTGTACGACGTGGCTCCCAAACAAAATTGACGTCCTTTTGCGCTATAAACAAAAATAGAGCGACAATTTTGAAAAAAACAAGATTTTTTACTTTTTGCTATAATAAATATCCCAATGTTTTTTTTTAAAAAAAATTTTTTTCTCAGTTTAGGCCGATACGTATTCTTCTACATATTTTAGGTAAAAAAAAAAATCGCAATAAGCGTATAGTGATTGGTTTGCGCAAAAGTTATAGCGCCTACAAAATAAGGAATAGAATTATGAAATTTTTATTATTATTTTTTTTTTACTAGTAATGGCGGCGATCTGTGATTTTTATTGTGACTGTGACATTATGGTCGGACACATCGGACGCTTTTGACAAATTTTTGGGACCATTCACATTTATGCAGCGAACAGTGCTATAAATATGCATTGATTACTGTATAAATGTGACTGGCAGGGAAGGGGTTAACACTAGGGGGCGATCAAGGGGTTAAATGTATTCCCTGCTAGGTGATTCTTACTGTGGGGGGAGCAGGGGCGGATCCAGAGTCTTTTCTCGGGAGGGGCACTGCCAAAAATTTTATTTTTTTGTGGGAAATTTATCGGGGAAATGGTTGGTGTCAGCGCTTCAATCATCCCGGCACCATGGTTGTTATGGTCTCAGGATGATTGAAGCGCATTATTTCTATTATTACATTGTAATATGAAATTAAATAGTTCAATGCAGAATCAGTGGGGAGCCCCGAGTGTGTCACTTGCCACCGTCGCCTGCAATTAGTGGGAGCCCTGAGCGTGTCACTTGCCACATGTTGTGGATTGTCACTTGCTACACCTTGTGGATTGTCACTTGCCACATCACCTGCCACACCTTGCGGATTGTCACTAGCCACACCTTGCGGATTGTCACTTGCCACGTCACCTGCCACACCTTGCTGATTGTCACTTGCCTGCCACCAAATGCAGATTGTCATATGCCACGTCACCTGACACAATTTGCGGATTGTCACTTGCCACGTCGCCTGCCACACCTTGCAGATTGTCACTAACTTGCCTGCTAAGGTATAGTTTTGGTTGTCTCTTGCTGTGTCCCAGACTCAGGCAGCAGAGAGATAATGTAATCTCTCTGCTGCCTGCACAGTGAGGGCGGAAGTCACTGCAGGAATGCAGGGCAGGCACGGGCGGTGAGAGATGATCTCATCTCTCTGCTCCCCCGCTCCCGGCTAGCTGATTGGCCAGCTGCCACACTGAGCCTGCTCTCTCACTCTCACCTGCGCTGCCAACACACTGAGCAGCACGGTCTGCCCACGAACCACGCCGCCCCCGACAACAAACCGCGCTGCAAGCGGAGCCGCCCACTTTCTTACCCGTCTGTGGAGCCGCACGCTATCTCACCTGCCCACAGAGCGGCCTGACGTGACTCACTAACGTCACTAGTTGCTAGACGCCAAGCGGCCCAGGCGTTAGCAACGAGTGCAGGGAAGAGGCTCCACCCACCTCCTCCTCCGCTCCTGGTATCGTGTCACTGCGCCGTGTAACTACATTAGACCAGTCTCTCTCTCGGCGCCGCTGATCGGCTGATGTGAGAAACTGAGAGAGAGGCAGCGGCAGCCGCAGAACAAGTACTGTATATACTCGAGTATAAGCCGACCCGAATATAGGCCGAGGCACCTAATTTTACCCCAAAAAACTGGGAAAAATTATTGACTCAAGTATAAGCCTAGGGTGTCCATATGCATGCCTCACTGTGCCTCACTTTGCCTCACTGTGCCCATGCCTCACTGTGCCAATGACTAGACTGATGTTTAACATGGGAGTCTATGGAAGGAGTGCCCGGCTTTGAAAAATCGGTTCTCCCCGGCCGTAGGTCTCCCAGACACCAAACTTTTCAAACTTATAGAAGAGACATGGGGCTACATGTGTGCCAAGTTTGGGGTCCAGAGGACTTACGACCGGCCGGTACCGAGTCCGCAAATTCACTGGCGAAATGACCGTTTAACATTGGAGTCTATGGAAGGGGTGCCCGGTTTTAAAAAATCAGAGGACCTACGGCCGGCCGGTACCGGGTCCTCAAAGTTCGGGAGATCAGGCGCAAAAAAAAACAACAGAGCAAGTGAGTGTGACAGATGATCTCGGGGGGGGGCAATTGTCCTGTTGCCCCCCCTGGATCCGCCCCTGGGGGGGAGGGGAGTGACTGAGGGAGGTGACCGATCTGTGTCCCTATGTACAAGGGACACAGCATTGGTCTCCTCTCCCTGACAGGACATGGATCTCTGCGTTTACACACAGAGATCCACGTCCCTGGCTCTGTGACAGCCGATCGCGGGTACCTGGCGGACATCGCGGCCACCAGGCACGCGCATGGGCACCCGCGTGACACGGCGGGCACAACTTTTCCCCGAGGCGGCGCGCAACCCGGAAATAAACAGGAGGACGTCCATGGACGTCCTCTCGGCAATTGAGTGCCTCAATGCGGACGTCTTTTGCCAATGGCCCAGGCGCGAAGTGGTTAAAGAACACCAGCAATAAAGGGTAGATACAGGTGTATATTGTGCTGTGCTGGAGGCACACAACACCCATTAACTCCTGCAGATGCCTGTATTAAAGAACACCAGCAATAAAGGGTAGATACAGGTGTATATTGTGCTGGAGGCACACAACACCCACTTACTCCTGCAGATGCCTTTATTAGAGAACACCAGCAAAAAAGGGTAGATACAGGTGTATACTGTGCTGTGCTGGAGGCACACAACACCCACTAACTCCTGCAGATGCTTGTATTAAAGAACACAAGCAATAAAGGGTAGATACAGGTGTATATTGTGCTGGAGGCACACAACACCCACTAACTCCTGCAGATGCCTTTATTAGAGAACACCAGCAAAAAAGGGTAAATACAGGTGTATACTGTGCTGTGCTGGAGGCACACAACACCCATTAACTCCTGCAGATGCCTGTATTAAAGAACACCAACAATAAAGGGTAGATACAGGTGTATATTGTGCTGGAGGCACACAACACCCACTAACGCCTGCAGATGCCTTTATTAGAGAACACCAGCAAAAAAGGGTAGATACAGGTGTATACTGTGCTGTGCTGGAGGCACACAACACCCACTAACTCCTGCAGATGCCTGTAGTAAAGAACACCAGCAATAAAGGGTAGATATAGGTGTATATTGTGCTGGAGGCACACAACACCCACTAACTCCTGCAGATGCCTTTATTAGAGAACACCAGCAAAAAAGGGTAGATACAGGTGTATACTGTGCTGTGCTGGAGGCACACAACACCCACTAACTCCTGCAGATGCCTGTATTTGAGAACACCAGCAATAAACGGTAGATACAGGTGTATACTGTGCTGGAGGCACACAACACCCACTAACTCCTGCAGATGCCTGTATTAGAGAACAACAGCAATAAAGGGTAGATACAGGTGTATACTGCGCTGGAGGCACACAACACCCACTAACTCCTGCAGATGCCTGTATTAGAGAGAACAGCAATAAAGGGTAGATACAGGTGTATATTGTGCTGGAGGCACACAACACCCACTAACTCCTGCAGATGCCTTTATTAGAGAACACCAGCAAAAAAGGGTAGATACAGGTGTATACTGTGCTGTGCTGGAGGCACACAACACCCACTAACTCCTGCAGATGCCTGTATTAGAGAACACCAGCAATAAACGGTAGATACAGGTGTATACTGTGCTGGAGGCACACAACACCCACTAACTCCTGCAGATGCCTGTATTAGAGAACAACAGCAATAAAGGGTAGATACAGGTGTATACTGCGCTGGAGGCACACAACACCCACTAACTCCTGCAGATGCCTGTATTAGAGAGAACAACAGCAATAAAGGGTTGTGTTGCTATGGCAATTTCTATGGTGACTTTATAATAATAATATAGAGTTTAGGTCATAACAGGATATGTGTAAAGAGCCCCTTCCCTCCCCCTCCATTGATACTGCTGGAAATGGGTGGGAGGGGCCCCTCCCTCTCCATTGATCAGGAAACTGGAAATGAGGAGGGGGGCTTTGGAAAGGGTTTGGGAGGGACATGTGTGTTTGAACAACAGTTGGTGTTTGGAAAGACAAAGGAAGGAGTTGGTCTTTGGAAGGAGAAAGGAAGGAGCCATGACTGCCTGGAGCTAGAGAGCTTTGGAGAACTTTTTGAGATGGACTGAGCAAAGGACCATGGAGGACATCTTGACCCCTAAGTTGAGTAATTATTTAGTTTACTTAATGTGTACGGTACATGTTGTACATGCTTATATATATTTGTAGGCATATATTTTGTAAGCTATAAGTTGTGTTGTATTGTGAATCCTACAGTTCTATGTGCAGATATTCCTTGTTTAGTAAAGCATTGATACACTACAGAAGTTTAAGCTTCCTTGATTTTACCACAGAGTAACCTTAATAGATAGACGTAAAAGCATTACAATGGGGGCTCGTCCGGGATTTGTGCTCAAATTTCAACAGAAGCTGACCTGTTTTCTGTGGTGTGTTTTGTTGCTTGTACTGGGGGAAAAAATGCTGCGTACACTGTTTAGGAAGAGTAAGGCTGCAAAGGTTTCTGGTGTCCAGGAGGACTTGAAGGCGTGCACCCTTCCTATCTGGGCCAGAAATAGTCAGTGGATGTATGTTGCAAAGGAGCTGGCTGGATATGCTTCTCCTTTGAACAGAGCTTTGGGGGGATGGAGTCTCTGATCTTTCCTCAGATTTTAGTCTCAAAAGTTTGGGGTTCAGTAAGGGAGAGATGCGGGCAGTTGCTGTGTTTGGTTTGCATGTCCTGCATGCTCTACATATTGAATCTGAAAAGAGGGAAAAGGCAGAATTAGAAAGAGATTTAATAAAGAAGCAGCTTGCAGTGGCCTCCAAGTGTTTGGAAGAAACTGCAAGCAAGGCAAAAGATTTAGAAAGTAGGGTAATTAAAGTTAAACCTGCAGTGGCTTCCAAGAGTGTTCAAACCGCTGTAGGCCGAGCTGAAGATTTGAATGAGCGGTGTGCAGCCCCCATGAATAAATCTAATGATGCTCTAACAAAGGACAAAGGCCCAAAGCCTGTAAGCAGAAATAGGACATGTGCTACTGTTACTTCCCATAAGCGGAAAGCAGAGGATTTGATCAGCTCAAATTACAGAGTGGATTCAGATACAAGAAAGACAAGGCCTATGATCTCCAGGAGAAGCATGTGGATTGATTTACTTAAGTTGGGGGTCCCTAGAGAGGAAATAGATGGGATTCCTACACCAGCATTGTTTAAGAAGTGGAAGCAAATGGTTGGGAATGGTAGATTTAGTCACATTAAGTGTTTCTGTTGCCATAAAATGGGGCATTTTGCAAAAATGTGCCATGCTGTGAAGCAGCAGGCCTCTGTTCTTCCAAGGACGGCACGGAGAGACATGCAAGTTTATTCGTTACGTTGGAAGTCAATGCCTTTCCGTGAAAGTGTTTCAAGGCAACAGTGGGCACCCTACAATAGTTTTGCAGTTACAAATGGGCAGATAGAGAAATGTGAGCAGTGAGCTATGTTTTTGGCACAGTTGGAAATGAACAAATAATCTGCTTATTCTCTTACGCTTTTCAGGTATTGCGCATCGAGAGGTGGAGCAGGCAGAGCAGACGACCATGCTGGGTGGGAGAAGGAAGACCAGAAGAGAGCTTGATGAAGATGCGGATGATTTGCTAAAGGTGGCTGAATTGGAGTGGACTTTCATCTGAGCATTTCCTTATGACCAAGAGGACAAGAGACTTTCTTCTGGGACTTTCTTTACACAAACTGCCAAAGACATTAACCCTGCTCAAAAGTAATGTTGCAGCCTTCCAGGGACAAAGCAAAAGTCTGACCGCCCAGATGGGGGTCAAAAGGGAAATTTTTCCTCCCATTTAGGGGGGGGGGTTTATTTCGCCCTTTTCTGGACAAAAGGCTTTAAGAAGTTTTCTATATTATTCTATAAAGTCAAGAGGTGGTATGTGTTGCTATGGCAATTTCTATGGTGACTTTATAATAATAATATAGAGTTTAGGTCATAACAGGATATGTGTAAAGAGCCCCTTCCCTCCCCCTCCATTGATACTGCTGGAAATGGGTGGGAAGGGCCCCTCCCTCTCCATTGATCAGGAAACAGGAAATGAGGAGGGGGGCTTTGGAAAGGGTTTGGGAGGGACATGTGTGTTTGAACAACAGTTGGTGTTTGGAAAGACAAAGGAAGGAGTTGGTCTTTGGAAGGAGAAAGGAAGGAGCCATGACTGCCTGGAGCTAGAGAGCTTTGGAGAACTTTTTGAGATGGACTGAGCAAAGGACCATGGAGGACATCTTGACCCCTAAGTTGAGTAATTATTTAGTTTACTTAATGTGTACGGTACATGTTGTACATGCTTATATATATTTGTAGGCATATATTTTGTAAGCTATAAGTTGTGTTGTATTGTGAATCCTACAGTTCTATGTGCAGATATTTCCTTGTTTAGTAAAGCATTGATACACTACAGAAGTTTAAGCTTCCTTGATTTTACCACAGAGTAACCTTAATAGATAGACGTAAAAGCATTACAAGGGTAGATACAGGTGTATACTGCGCTGGAGGCACACAACACCCACTAACTCCTGTAGATGCCTGAGAACACACTACACAAGGCCGCAGCGCTGGCGGGCTTATATAGTGTGGGGCGTGTACTAAACCCCCTGAGCTATAATTGGCCACAGGCATCCTGCCTGTGGCCAATTGTGGCTCTCCTCGTTGCTGGCGCTGTGATTGGCCAAGCATGCAGGGTCACAGTGCATGCTTGGCCAATCATCAGCCAGCAATGCACTGCGACTGGTGCAGTGCATTGTGGGCCATTCATATCACACGAATTTGATGCGAACGGCCCACAAAGTTCTTGCTTCATCGAACGGACGAACGGCCGATGTTCGTTTCGAACATGGGTACGAATCGAACGCCGGGCTCATCCCTACTCCTGAGTAAAGAGGTTGAGCGGTGTTAGTTTTGGGCCTTGTCTGCGGCCAGATTCAAAGTCCTCCCAGAATGATCTCACCTCTACCTTAGATAGATGCAAGTCCTCGTTTTCCCCCAGGAATGTGAATGTCCACACTAGCTGAAAGTCCAACTCAACATTTATTTCACACATGATAATAAACAGCCTCTTTGAGAGAAGACAGGTTGGAGCGAAGATACAGGACAGCTTAGGTGTGGAGGAGGTCCAGGCACAAATGTAGCTCAAGTCTTTAGACTGTTTAGGTTTCTCAAACAGCTTTGGCGCACGATCTCTGCCACAGACCGTGAGGTTGGTCTCTGCCACAGACCGGGTTAATAAAGTCACTGCCACTGACTTGGAACGTAGGGTCACTGCCACTGACCTGGTGAATAGGGCCTTGCCCTATGAAGTCACTGCCACTGACTTGAACGAGTAGGGTCAATGCCACTGACCTGAACGAGTAGGGTCACTGCCACTGACCTGGTGAACTTCCTTCTTAAAGTATTTGGCCCATGTCAAGGAGAAAACATCCCTCCGGAGAGTTACCAGAGGCCCTCACCGTCACCACGACTCTGCGCTGGGTCTTCGGAAAGGGTTACCTCCCTGGCCTCCTCATCTCAGATACGGGTCCCCTCACAAGGCGGCACCCTGGGAGTTCTCGATCCCTAGCGGACCCCAGCCGAAGGTTGCTGGGCCCCGGGCCTTCAAATAGTACCTCACCCCAGACTGAAGGTGTCTGGGATGGAACAGGAACTCCACCTCCGGGCCTAAGGCACCCAGAGACGACCCTCCTCACGCCCAGGCTGAAGGTGCCTGGGCGCGGATGAACCACACACACCGAGGCTGAAGGTGCCTGGGCGTGGACGAACCACACACACCCAGGCTGAAGGAGCCTGGGCGTGGACGAACCCCAATGGAAGATATCCGCCCCCTTTTATACCCTCTCCCCACAGGCACAGCAGGTTCCCCGCCCTGCCATACTACTGCAGAGAGGGGACACAAAAGGTGCAGCCCTGGATTGGTGGTTAAACCCTGGCCTATGGTGACAGCGCCACCCGTAGGCCACAGGGAACTGTGCACCAACACTATCTCCTATTAACAAAAATGGTCCATAAACCCTAACAATCAATGTGTCTGAGCCTAATTACCACTCAGACACTACCCTGTATATATATGTATATATATGTAGGGGAACCCCTCTCCACTCCCCTCTTGAATTCGGCTCGCAATGTCTCTGGTCTAGGGGTATTTGATAGGGGAGGGAGCGGATGAGCTACGCCTGGCTTCCACCACAGGTGTTCATGTGGTATTAGCAATGTCTCTGTTGTTTCTTTACCTTCGGGTCTGTGCTGTGCATCGGGATCCTCTCTCCAAGAGTCACCGTGAACTTCGTCTGCTAGGAACTGAGCCCCACACCATTAAAGTCCAACACTCCTTTATTTTAGAACATAACACGGACTCCCTTGAAGACAGAACAGAAAAGGAGGTGTGGGTGCGAATAGGCCCAGACACAATTCGGTCTTCCACTCTCCTCCTAGAGAGTGGGCTCTGGTCTCCGCACGAGGGGAATTTTCCTTCCGGGCGGTCTCCGACAAGAGACTCACTCCGTCACCGGCAGTATGCTGCACCGGGTCTTCAGGTGAGGAGCTCTCCCCGGTCCATTGCGCCCACCTTGGATTCAGGCATCCATCCCCGGAGTACCTTAGGATCCTTCCCTCGCGGAACTCAGTGTTGGGCACTGAGCTCCGGACCTCCGTCCAAGTACCTCACCCCAGGCTAAAGGTGCCTGGGATGGAACACGATCTCCGGTTGTCCTCTAGGCCTAGGCCGCCTAGAGGACTGACATGAACCACCGTCTGCAAGCTGAAGGTGCCTGGGACTACGAACCCCGTGACAAAAATGGCCGGCCCCTTTATACCCTCTCCCAGCGAGCATGGCGGGTTCCCTGCCCCACCATACAGCTGCCGAGAGAGGACAAAAAGGAGGCTCGGCACACAGTGATATTCGTCCCTCAGCCCATGGTGACAGCGCCACCTGGTGGACCGCCGGGAACACACACCACTGGTGTCACCGCCAGATTCAAAAATACACCTGGGAAAGTACATACCCGCTACACTCTCCCCCCGGTCATTTGACACTGGTCCCCAGTGTCTGGAGTAAATCATGCCCTCAACGGCTGACATAATCCAATCCAGAAACCAATTAACAATTTGAAAAACAAAAACTTTAGCAAAAACTATCCTAGTGAAGCAATTGTGTCTGAGCCGCTGTAACAAAAGAGGAGTGAAAGACAACATACAGGTCCTTCTCAAAAAATTAGCATATTGTGATAAAGTTCATTATTTTCTGTAATGTACTGATAAACATTAGACTTTCATATATTTTAGATTCATTACACACAACTGAAATAGTTCAAGCCTTTTCTTGTTTTAATATTGATGATTTTGGCATACAGCTCATGAAAACCCAAAAATCCTATCTCAAAAAATTAGCATATTTCATCCGACCAATAAAAGAAAAGTGTTTTTAATACAAAAAAAGTCAACCTTCAAATAATTATGTTCAGTTATGCACTCAATACTTGGTCGGGAATCCTTTTGCAGAAATGACTGCTTCAATGCGGCGTGGCATGGAGGCAACCAGCCTGTGGCACTGCTGAGGTGTTATGGAGGCCCAGGATGCTTCGATAGCGGCCTTAAGCTCATCCAGAGTGTTGGGTCTTGCGTCTCTCAACTTTCTCTTCCCAATATCCCACAGATTCTCTATGGGGTTCAGGTCAGGAGAGTTGGCAGGCCAATTGAGCACAGTAATACCATGGTCAGTAAACCATTTACCAGTGGTTTTGGCACTGTGAGCAGGTGCCAGGTCGTGCTGAAAAATGAAATCTTCATCTCCATAAAGCTTTTCAGCAGATGGAAGCATGAAGTGCTCCAAAATCTCCTGATAGCTAGCTGCATTGACCCTGCCCTTGATAAAACACAGTGGACCAACACCAGCAGCTGACATGGCACCCCAGACCATCACTGACTGTGGGTACTTGACACTGGACTTCAGGCATTTTGGCATTTCCCTCTCCCCAGTCTTCCTCCAGACTCTGGCACCTTGATTTCCGAATGACATGCAAAATTTGCCTTCATCCGAAAAAAGTACTTTGGACCACTGAGCAACAGTCCAGTGCTGCTTCTCTGTAGCCCAGGTCAGGCGCTTCTGCCGCTGTTTCTGGTTCAAAAATGGCTTGACCTGGGGAATGCGGCACCTGTAGCCCATTTCCTGCACACGCCTGTTCACGGTGGCTCTGGATGTTTCTACTCCAGACTCAGTCCACTGCTTCCGCAGGTCCTCCAAGGTCTGGAATCGGTCCTTCTCCACAATCTTCTTCAGGGTCCGGTCACCTCTTCTCGTTGTGCAGCGTTTTCTGCCACACTTTTTCCTTCCCACAGACTTCCCACTGAGGTGCCTTGATACAGCACTCTGGGAACAGCCTATTCGTTCAGAAATTTCTTTCTGTGTCTTACCCTCTTGCTTGAGGGTGTCAATGATGGCCTTCTGGACAGCAGTCAGGTCGGCAGTCTTACCCATGATTGCGGTTTTGAGTAATGAACCAGGCTGGGAGTTTTTAAAAGCCTCAGGAATCTTTTGCAGGTGTTTAGAGTTAATTAGTTGATTCAGATGATTAGGTTAATAGCTCGTTTAGAGAACATTTTCATGATATGCTAATTTTTTGAGATAGGATTTTTGGGTTTTCATGAGCTGTATGCCAAAATCATCAATATTAAAACAAGAAAAGGCTTGAACTACTTCAGTTGTGTGTAATGAATCTAAAATATATGAAAGTCTAATGTCTATCAGTACATTACAGAAAATAATGAACTTTATCACAATATGCTAATTTTTTGAGAAGGACCTGTATATCATACTTGAAAATCACATTTCAACATTATACTTTCTCCCCCATTCTGACTAAGAACCTCCCCAGAGTCTGTGATCTTGCCGGGATGCTCTCCTGCAGAGGGAAAATAAATAAAATTAACACACAAAACCCTGACACATATATCCGTGTGAGAGGAAAATAAACTTCTCCAAGAAGAAATCCCTTTTTCTCCAGTGTGAGTGTGTGAAAAGTGTTTAAACGTTGTGCAAGACTGCCACCTGGTGACAGCCTCGCGGTACTGTACTCGTGGAACTTTTTCTCTTCTTCTTTTTTTCTTTGACCCTATCTACCCCAGAGTCTATGATCTCTTTGCGGGAAGCTTTAAGAAAAACAGGAACAGTTCTCCACCATCCTGGGTACAAAGGCAATAGCCCCAGAAAGTTCAGTGGCATAACAAAAACAGAGTCTCTGTCTCTTCTCATAAGTAAAACCGGGGATGCGGCAGAACAAGCGGTTTTAAGTGCTGATCCATGATCTCCAAACGATACTCTGCATCTTCTCCTTCTTTGCGCCGGATCAACACCTTATCTGCATGGATGTGTCGTCCCAACATCCACTCTGCCTTGCAGTCTTTAAAATGTTTAGAGGCAATGGGAGAGCATGCCAGGTATCTTCGGGCATTTGGAACTTGAATATGAGTCCATACGAAGTCATCGTACCAACGCTCCCGACACACTTCCACCTCATACAACAGTTCCTTCGATAAGTAGGGATACTCCCACCCGTACTCCGCTGCAACCTTTTGGCCAAATAGGCGTTGTAGTCATGGTAGCTCTGTCCCCTTCGCCAGTCAATACTATACTGTCCGGGTGACGAGGTACTTTGACCACCTCCAATCTGGGCATAGGCGCCCGCAGCAACAGTCTCTTTTCCCCGGTATCAGATGCAGGTGGCACTGGGAACGTAGAAGCAGGCTGGGAATGGGACCCTTCTTCAGGCGCTGACGCCTCCACCCGGGATGTACTTTCCCCTGTAGACATGGGTGAATTCCGGGTTCTGCGGAATGAAGCAAGCGGTACTTTGTCCCAACCCTTCTCGGCAAACAGATCGTCTATGACGGTATCGTCTCCCAGGTCTGAGAGCGATTCCAGGTCGGAGGTGTCACACTCCTCTGCGGGCACGTAGCCCTTTGTAGAAACAGAGCCTCCACACTCTGCGGACTTGCTAGGCCATGCCTTCCCGACACCTCTGCCCACACACCAAGTCTCTTCGCCCAGCTTACCTTGGCCTTTCCTCGAAGCGGGACGTCCGGAACCCTCGTCAACGGATCCATCCAGGCCTGGCGTAAGCGTGCAAGACGGTCCACCACCACCGCTGGTCGGGGCTACCACGCTGGTTCTTTTCTTCGGTGGCGGACGCTGCGAGACAGTGGCGACCGAGTCAGTATCCTCGGATTTCTCCCGTTGAGTTTTAACGACCTCCTCCGCTGTCGCTGCCGTGTGCGCAGGGGTGACTCTCACAGCAGTGATTCCTCCTCTCTGAGTGGTGGTACCTGAAGCCCGGCCTGGGTAAATGGTTCTTGGCCTTTCGACCGCCGGATCTACTTTGAACAGGAACTCCCTACAGGCCTCACAGCGTCCGAACGGCTTCAACAGGCACACCAGTCCCGAACACCCGGGACAAATCACACCCAGGGCCTCAACGTCCATGCACGAGTACAGGGTGAATCGACCCCTTGGCTTCAGTCGAATCCCCGTGTCTGTTATAGGAGCAGCAGCAGTCAATGTCGTGGTGGAAAGATGAACCGGAATCCACGAGGTGTGTCCGAACATGGCGACCTGTTGCTGATCCATCGCACACTGCAGAGTTTTCGCGCCAATGTCCCACAAGTAGTGCGTCACACATATTGAACTCCTCCCCTTTGCTCCAGTTCGCGGGCTTTTCCACTTTCCTTTGTTTGAGTCACACCCACGAACTAAGCGGTGGGGGTTGTGTCTGATGGCGCAGAGCAATTAGAAACTCCCACATGTACTACTTCACACGGCTGGGCTTCCCCCCCATTCACCGCTCTTCCTGCGCGGGCCTTTCCCTTCTTGGGGTCATGTCCACGACTTCGAGCACGGCTGCACTTTGGCCTATTCGTTTAACTCTTCCAGCAGACACGTTCAATACTGTGATGCACAACACAATCCCAGACCCGAGCCCCCACGTGTAGCGGAACCCCTCTCCACTCCCCTCTTGAATTCGGCTCGCAATGTCTCTGGTCTATCAGTATTTGATAGGGGAGGGAGCGGGTGAGCTACGTCTGGCTTCCACCACAGGTGTTCATGTGGTATTAGCAATGTCTCTGTTGTTTCTTTACCTTCAGGTCTGTGCTGTGCATCGGGGTCCTCCCTCCAAGAGTCACCGTGAACTTCGTCTGCTAGGAACTGAGCCCCACACCATTAAAGTCCAACACTCCTTTATTTTAGAACATAACATGGACTCCCTTGAAGACAGAACAGAAAAGGAGGTGTGGGTGCGAATAGGCCCAGACACAATTCGGTCCTCCACTCTCCTCCTAGAGAGTGGGCTATGGTCTCCGCACGAGGGGAATTTTCCTTCCGGGCGGTCTCCGACAAGAGACTCACTCCGTCACCTCCGTCCAATTACCTCACCCCAGGCTAAAGGTGCCTGGGATGGAACACGATCTCCGGTTGTACACTAGGCCTAGGCCGCCTAGAGGACCGTCACGAACCACCGTCCGCAAGCTGAAGGTGCCTGGGACTACGAACCCCGTGACAAAAATGGCCGGCCCCTTTATACCCTCTCCCAGCAAGCATGGCGGGTTCCCCGCCCCACCATACCGCTGCCGAGAGAGGACAAAAAGGAGGCTCGGCACACAGTGATATTCGTCCCTCAGCCCATGGTGACAGCGCCACCTGGTGGACCGCCGGGAACACACACCACTGGTGTCATCGCCAGATTCAAAACTACACCCGGGAAAGTACATACCCGCTACACTCTCCCCCCGGTCATTTGACACTGGTCCCCAGTGTCTGGAGTAAATCATGCCCTCAACGGCTGACATAATCCAATCCAGAAACCAATTAACAATTTGAAAAACAAAAACTTTATATATATATATATATATATATATATATATATATATATATATATATATATATATATATTTATTTATTTATACAGTTGTGTGAAAAATTATTTGCCCCCTTTCTGATTTATTTAATTTTTTTTGCATATTTCTCACACTTAAATGATTCAGAGCATCAAAAATATTTAAAATTAAACAAAGATAACCTGAGTAAATACAAAATGCAGTTTTTTAATTATTATTTCATTTATTCAAACCTGCCTGGCCCTATGTGAACAAGTAATTGCCCCCCTCCCATGTTGAATCATGAATGAACTGTGATTAACCACAATTTTTTGGAAAGCTGGGTTAAATTTCACTTGCCACACCCAGGCCTAATTACTGCCAGACTTGTTGAATCAAGAAATCACATAATTAAAAGCTGTCTGACAAAGTGAAGCACGCTAAGGATTTACCAAAACCATATAATATGAGTTCAAACCTAAACCCTTTCAATTTGTATGCAGTCAGGCGCGCCCTTGCACTACATAGTTGAAGGTTAATCTAAACGAAATTGAATGAGAAAATTGTGTAGTGTATGGCCAGCCTAACAGATCACAAAAAGCCACACATCATGCCACAATCTAAAAAATTTTAAGAACAGATTAGAAACAAAGTAATGTAAATGTATCGGTCTAGGAAGAGTTTCAAAGCCATCTCTAAGGCTTTGGAACTCCAGTGAACCACGGGGAGAGCCATTATCCACAAATGGAGATAACTTGGAACAGTGGTGAACCTTCCTAGGAGAGGTCGGCCTACAAAAATTACTCCAAGAGCACGATGATGACTCATCCAGGAGGTCATAAAAGAACCCAGAATAACATCTAAAGAACTGCAGGCCTCACTTGCCTCAGGTAAAATCAGTGTTCATGATTCAACAATAAGAAAGAGACTGGACAAAAATGGCATCCATGGGAGAGTTCCAAGGCCAAAGCCACTGCTGACCAAAAGAACACAAAGGCTCATCTCACATATACCAAAAAACATCTTGATTATCCCCAAGACTTTTAGGCAAATATTCTGTGGACTGATGAGACAAAAAGTTTACTTTTTGGAAGATGTGCGTCCCGTTACATCTGGCATTAAATGAATATAGCTTTTCATAACAAGAGCAACATACCAACGGTCAGACATGGTGGTGGTAGCGTGATGGTCTGGGGCTGCTTTGCAGCTTCAGGACCTGGACGACTTAGCATAATTGATGGAACCATGAATTCTGAGCTCTACCAGAAAATCCTAAAGGAGAATGTCCAGCCATCAGTTCGTGACCTCAAGCTTAAGTGCACTTGGGTTATGCAGCATGACAATGATCTGAAACACACCAGCAAGTCCACCTCCAAATGGTTCAAACAAAGCAAAATTTAGGTTTTGGGGTGGTCAAGTCAAAGCCTAGTTAAATACAATTGAGATGCTGTATCATGACCTTACACAGGTCGTTCATGCTGGAAAACCCTCCAATGTGGCTGAATTAAAACAATTCTGCAAAGAAGAGTGGGCCAAAATTGCTCCACAGCAATGTGAAAAGATTAATTGGGTGGCACAACCAGTTAATAGCTGTAGTGGGCAATTACTTTTTCACGCAACTGTATATATATATA
Organism: Rana muscosa; assembly: GCA_029206835.1. Classification (NCBI taxonomy): domain Eukaryota; kingdom Metazoa; phylum Chordata; class Amphibia; order Anura; family Ranidae; genus Rana; species Rana muscosa. Next base: position 47,579,404 of record JARGYO010000094.1, on the reverse strand, counting down.
TATACACCAAGACTGGAACATGCTAAGACTGGAACAACACCCCTGTGCCTACCCAAGTGTGAGGACATGAGCAGTGATGAAGAGCATGCGCGTGAAAGAACCTGATGATGACCCCACCCTAGTGTATGAAGTAAGTGAGCCCCAAGTAACCTGCAGTGCAAAGACAGGATGCTGAACTGAAAACTCAGGGCTGGTGTATCCACAGACCGTGGTGGGTAGACGTATAGGTGAAATGAAACAAATGTGCATCATATGACGTGAGGTATACGGGCGAGAAGATTGTGATAACAACCATGAAATGAAACCTCAGCCCGTATGAATCTGTAGACATGACAGATCCTGAGGTGTGAGCCCTAGCCAGCTGAAACCAGATATGCAAAGAACCTGAGCGAAAGGTACAATGAGACATGGAAACAACGAAGATGAAGCGGCTGCCGGTGAATTCCGTACCTGCAAGGCCCCCGACATGCTTGACAGAAACCCGTTATGAGAGAAACCCGCTACAACAGAAACCCGCTACAACAGAATACGCAAATGTCAGAACACGCTAGTGACAGAACCGCTTTTGCAGAACAGTCAATGACAGAACTGCCATGACAGAACACGCAGATGACCGAGCTGTAATGACGGACCACGCTAATGACAGAACCGCTAATGACAGAAACGCGCTAATGACAGAAACACGCTAATGACAGAAACGCGCTAATGACAGAAACATACAACTGACAGAACCGCTATGACAGAACACGCTACTGACAGAACCCGCTAAGACAGAAACATGCTACTGACAGAACCGCTATGACAGAAACACACAACTGACAGAACCGCTATGACAGAAACATGCAAATGGCAGAAACACGCAACTGACAGAACCGCTATGACAGAACACGCTACTGACAGAACACGCTACTGACAGAACCGCTATTACAGAACCGATATGATAGAACCGCTATGACAGAAACATGCTACTGACAGAACCGCTATGACAGAAACACGCTACTGACAGAACCGCTATGACAGAAACACACTACTGACAGAACCGCTATGACAGAAACACGCTACTGTCAGAACCGCTATGACAGAAACCGATGTGAGGCATGAATCATGGAAGACCATGGAAGTGTAGCTACCACACCAAACAGCCCTCCTATCTACTTGATTGTACCCCCCTTCCCCTAGATCTGGGCCCCAAGGTAGCTAGAATTGTCAAGCAAGTCTCAGCTGGCTTGCTCACCAGGCTCGCAGAGCCATGCCAGGACACATCAAGCCAAACATGAAAACACTAGTGACTGAGAATCTGGTGATGGGATGTACCTGAACACCCGGAGGCATGCAGCGTCCCCCCCATGATGCCTGGCGTGAGTACCGGGAGGTGAGCAGGCTTCACAAACAGCATTCCTACCCTGACAGACCATCTCATGCACTGATGTACTCACCCCTCCAGTACTATCGTGAGGCCATCTCTGATTGGTTGTTCCCAATGGTGCCCGGTGTGAGCACCAGGAGGGGAACCGCCATGAGACTCCAGCAGCCGACCTGCCGCTCTGCAACGAAACCGGAAGTGACGTCAAACCCAGAAAACAAACCGACGCCGGGACAGAGAGAGGAGGAGGGACAAATAGCCCTCAGACTCCTCCTACAAATACAGGCTAGTTTCCACACTTTTATATATACAAAACAGAGTTAAAAGAAGCTTGAAAACTTTTTGAAGATGTATATATACTGTATATATATATATATATATATACATATATATATATATATATATATTGTATATATATATATTGTAGCAGGGGGCCTGTAAAACAGGTTAAAATTACAAGAAAGGTGATTGATGGGATATATGTTCCTCCACGGATTCTAAGATTTACAATCTAAGATAATCCCAGCAAAGACTTCAGGGTAAAGAAGGACAGTTCTTTACCCTGTATTGGTAAAGTCCATTCCGGGGCTAGTTTTATTGGGAGTCTGATAGAGATCCGGGTGGGACAGACTCCCAAGTCCGTGGACCGCACTTTAATGTTTTCCTTTCAGGTCTTGATTAAGGCAACTGGTCCTAGCTCTCAGAGAGAGAATGTGAGGACGCATATCGGAGCATGGCTGCTTATCCCTGATTTTGGATCCAAGTATGTGCAATTGTAAGGACACTTACTACCAAACCAAAGGACTTTTCAGACTAGGGACACAGTAAGGCTCGGTAGAGCAGAAGTTTATTTTGTTTGATTGATGGCAAGATGCACTTTTTCTTCTGTTTGGAAATATCCTGTGCATTAAACATGGTGTTTTCCTAAAGAGACTAAGTTTGTCCCTGCATTGAGTCTGATCCCCCTACAAATTGGTGGCCTGAAGCGGGCACAAGACCCAGAGACTGTACCTCTTGCAGCGGCATTTTTTTTGTTGAAAAATAAATAAGAGCCAGCGCTCTTAAAGGGACAGTACGCTAAGAAAATATTTTTTGTTATTCACTGGTACCAGTAAACTGTTAAGAGAATGGAGGAAATAATCAAACTGCTGGTACAAGCACACACAGACCAACAAGAAACTAACCGCTTGTTGATAACGGCTACCCAAGTGGCCATGCAGGAGCAGAAGGAGTTCAATAAGCTCATACAGACTCAGGTACAGTCCCTGACTGACAAGCTCCTACATGTGGATAATGTTTCAGGTCTATGCAAGCGAGAGCAGGCTGCATTACAGAAAATGACGGGCGAGGATGATGTGGAGGCTTTCCTCACGGTTTTTGAGAGGGTGGCAGAGCGTGAAGGGCTACCCCAGGACCAATGGGCTGAGGTCCTTGCCCCCTTTTTGACCAGGGACCCACAGAAGGCCTATTTTGATCTAAATGCTGCTGGGGCCCAGCAATATGAAACTCTGAAAACCGAGATTCTGGCCCGCCTTGGCGTAATGATGGCTGTGAGAGCCCAGCGCTTCCATGCTTGGCAATTTAAGGTGGACCAACCTGCAAGGTCCCAGATATACGACCTCATCCACCTCACACGGATGTGGTTACAGCCAGAGGTCGCCACCCCAGCTCAAGTATTGGAGAGAGCTGTAGTAGACCGCTTTGTGAGAGCCCTTCCAACCCCTATACAGCGGTTTGCCGGGAGAGCTGATCCTAAAAATGCCAATGAGTTGGTGGCCCTCGTGGAGCGGTACTTGTGTACTGAGGATTTTCTTAGGGGTGTAGTACCCACAGAATCCTTCTCCAAGAGACAGAAGCCCACCAACCCGGGAAAAAGTGATCCTGCCCTAAAGTGGGGGAAGAAGGAAGTAAATGCGAGTGAGGTACCTGAGGTGCAAGGAGTGAAGAGACTCAATCACCAAAGGGAGACCCGCCAGGACCAGGGTCCTATAGCGTGCTGGCGTTGCCAAAAACCGGGGCACCTGGCCGCCAGTTGTCCGCTAAATCAAGAATCTATGGATTACAGTGTGACCCAGAAAGGCTCTTTTGTTGCTACACCAGGTGACACCACACAACAGCCCTGTGGCACTGAGAAACAGATTTGTGTCATTAAAGTGGACGGTTGCCAGATGACTGCCTTGCTGGATTCTGGCAGTTTAGTAACTTTAGTGCATGCCAGTCTCGTGAACCCCCAAAAGTTGCAGCGACAGCTAATGGGTGGGGTTTGTATTCATGGGGATACAAAGTGCTACCCCACGGCCGTTGTATCTATCGAGTCTCCCTGTGGCACTATGGACCATGAGGTTGGAGTAGTCCCAAATCTCAAGTATAACACTGTCCTGGGACGAGACTTCCCTTTTTTTCTGGGATTTATGGGATAACGCCAAGGGAGCAAGGCCCCCAGCGGGATCGTATTCCTACTGCCCAGAACCGCTGGAGGAGCAGAACGAAGAGAAAGAGTCTGCCCATTTTCCCTTGGAGGTCCTTGCAGGGGACGCAGAGAACCCCTATCCAGAGTTAGACCTGCCGGATCTACCCACGACCCGCGAAAAGTTCGGCATGGCCCAGCTTAGGGATCCCACTCTAGCTAGGGCAAGGGAACAGGTAAAAGTGGTAAATGGGGTACCCCAAGAGCCAGGGGAGGAGGACATATTCCCACATTTTGCTATGGAAAATTACTTGTTATACAGAGTCGATGAAGTACGAGGAGAGAGACTTGAACAGTTGCTAGTACCTCAACCTCATAGACGCATGGTACTGAACCTGGCACATTTTCATGTTCTTGGGGGACATTTGGGGGTGGATAAAACTAAGGAAAGAATATTGCAACGGTTTTATTGGCCAGGTTTACACAAAGAGGTAAAAGTGTACTGTGAATCCTGCCCATTTTGTCAGCTCACTGCTCCGGTATCACATTTCCGGAGTCCATTGGTACCTTTACCCATCATTGAGGTGCCCTTTGACAGAATTGCCATAGATATTGTAGGTCCCTTGGTTAAGTCCGCTAGGGGGCACCAGTATATCCTGGTTGTCTTGGACTATGCCACCCGGTACCCAGAGGCAATCCTGCTAAAGAACCCCTCAGCTAAGAGTATTGCTAAAGAGCTTTCTCTTATATTTTCACGTGTGGGTATTCCTCGGTAGCTGCTAACAGACCAGGGCACACCCTTCATGTCAAAGGTTACTAAAGAGTTATGTAAATTGTTTAAAATTAACCACTTATGCACTTCTGTGTACCACCCACAAATGGATGGTCTAGTGGAAAGGTTCAACAAAACGCTGAAAGGAATGTTAAAGTGAGTGGTAGCGGCAGATGTTAGGGACTGGGATTGCCTCTTGCCCTATCTCATGTTTGCTGTACGGGAGGTACCCCAAGCCTCCACTGGCTTTTCCCCTTTGGAGTTGCTGTGTGGCAGACACCCGAGGGGCCTATTAGATATAGCAAAAGAGACCTGGGAACAAGAGGCGGCCCCACTCAAACGTGTAGTGGAACATATTGCTCAGATGCAAGACCGGATTGGTAAAGTCATGCCCATTGTTAAGTCCCACTTGCAACAGGCTCAGCAGGCTCAAGCTAGAGTCTATAACCATTCAGCCAGGATCCGAACCTTTAACCCCGGTGACAGAGTTCTTGTGCTGGTACCTACGGTGGAGAGTCAATTCCTGGCGAAATGGCAAGGGCCATACGAGGTCGTAGAACAGGTGGGGGAAGTTAACTATAGAGTACACCAGCCTGGAAAAAGGAAACCCTACCAAATCTACCATATCAATCTATTGAAGCCCTGGAAGGACAGAGAATCCCTTATGGTCCAAGCACCCTTGGCGATGACTACCGCAGGTCCTTCTACCATGCCGGCGGTGGAGATCGCTGAGGCCTTGTCCGTAAGTCAGAAACAAGAGACCAAGGAATTTCTGCTAAGAAATAGGGAGTTCTTCTCTGATCTTCCAGGGGTAACTTCAGTAATAAAGCATGATATTGTGACCGAGCCAGGGGTGAAAGTTAACTTAAAACCTTACCGCATCCCAGAAGCTCGACGCCAAGTAGTCTCAGAGGAAATAAGGAGGATGTTGGATCTGGAGGTAATAGAAGAATCCCATAGTGAGTGATGTAGTCCAATCGTCCTTATTCCCAAGCAGGATGGAAGCATCCAATTTTGTAATGATTTCCGAAAATTAAATGAGGTGTCAAAATTTGATGCTTATCCAATGCCCAGGGTAAATGAATTAATTGAGCGTCTAGGACAGGCTCAATATATCACCACCCTGGACCTTACGAAGGGGTATTGGCAAATACCCCTTACAGAACGTGCAAAAGAGAAGACAGCCTTCTCCACACCTGAGGGGCACCGGCAGTATAAGAGGATGCCATTTGACCTATATGGGGCCCCAGCCACTTTTCAGAGGATGATGGATCACATCCTTAAACCTCACCAAGCCTATGCATCTGCGTATTTAGATGACGTGGTAATTTTTAATGCAGACTGGGAGAGGCACTTACCTAAAGTGCAGGCTGTTATTAACGCCCTCCGTTGTGAGTGTCTGACAGCCAATCCTAAGAAGTGTGCTATGAGACTAGAGGAGGCCCGGTATCTAGGGTACATTATTGGCCAGGGGATAGTAAAACCCCAAGTCACAATTATCCAAGCAATCCAAAGTTGGCTAAGACCCCTGAATAAAAAACAGGTCAGGGCTTTTTTGGGATTAGTAGGCTACTACAGAAGATTTGTTTCCAATTTTGCTACATTAGCCGCTCCCCTTAGGGATCTTACCAAGGGGGGGGGGGAGTCCTCAGTAATAACTTGGTCCCCAGAAGCTGAGAAAGCTTTCCATAACTTAAAGACTGCCCTGTGTAATAGCCCTGTCTTAATCACCCCGGATTTCACACAGGAATTTATAGTGCAGACGGATGCTTCAGAAGTGGGATTAGGTGCAGTGTTATGTTATCCCAAGTGCTGAATGGGGAAGAACACCCCATAGCGTTCTTAAGCAGAAAGTTGATCCCTGCTGAGAAAAGGTACGCCATTGTAGAACGGGAATGTCTAGCCATCAAGTGGGCCCTTGAAAGTTTGAAATATTATCTGTTAGGGCGACAGTTTAGGCTCCTAACTGACCACGCCCCACTCAAATGGATGGCCCAAAATAAGGAGAAAAATGTTACCAGATGGTTCTTGACTCTACAGAATTTTAAATTTTTAGTAGAACATAGGCCAGGTAGCCAACAAGCTAACGCGGATGCCCTCTCCAGAGTTTACAGTCTGTTTGCCCAAGGTGCTCAACCCCCCGAGTTTGAGCAGAGGGGGGAGATATGTAGCAGGGTGCCTGTAAAACGGGTTAAAATTACAGGAAAGGTGATTGATGGGATATATGTTCCTCCACGGATTCTTAGATTTACAATCTAAGATAATCCCAGCAAAGACTTCAGGGTAAAGAAGGACAGTTCTTTACCCTGTTTTGGTAAAGTCCGTTCCGAGCTGGTTTTATTGGGAGTCTGATAGAGATCCTGGTGGGACAGACTCCCAAGTTCGTGGACCGCAGTTTAATGTTTTCCTTTCATGTCTTGATTAAGGCAGCTGGTCCTAGCTCTCAGAGAGAGAGTGTGGGTCTCCATGTGAGGAGGCATATTGGAGCATGGCTGCTTATCCCTGATTTTGGATCCAAGTATGTGCGATAGTGATGAGCCGAACACCCCCGGGTTCGGTTCGCACCAGAACCCGCGAACGGACCGAAAGTTCGTACGAACATTAGAACCCTATTAAATACAATGGATGCGAACGTTCGAATTCTAAAGTGCTAATTATAACAACTATTATGCATGTTATTGTCCTAAAAAGGGTTTGGGAACCCGGGTTCTGCACCAGGGGACATGTATCAATGCAAAAAGAAGTTTTAAAAACGGTCGTTTTTCGGGAGCAGTCATTTTAATGATGCATAAAGTGAAAAAAAAAAAGTCAAATATTCCTTTAAATATCGTACCTGGGGGGTGTCTAAAGTATGCCTGTGAAGTGCCACGTGTTTCCCGTGTTTAGAACTGTCCCTGCACAAAATGACACTTCTAAAGGAAAAAAAAGCCATTTAAAACTGCTTGCGGCTTTAATGTAATGTCTGGTCCCGGTAATATGGATGAAAATCTTTAAGAAAAATGGCATAGCTACCCCATGACCCCCCCCCCCTACCCCAGCCCATTACCAGCCCCTTTGGGTCTTGTATGGATATTAAGGGGAACCCCGCACATAAAATAAAAAAGGCCCTATATACTCTGAACAGCCGTATACAGGCGGTGCATACAAGACAGGGACTGTAGGTTTGTTCTTATGTAGAATCTGTTTGTAATTTTGAACAGGTACATTGTTTAAGTGTAGCTCCAGCCCAAAAATCTATTTTTAAACTTTTTGGAAAACATAGGTAAGGGTTATCACCCCTGTAACATTTGTTTTGCTGTCTGTGCCCCTGTTCAGAACATTTCACCTCACTTTCCGTCCCAATGACAACTGTTTTTGAAATGTGGTGTTTTTCTTGAAACAAGGATTGCTGATAAAGCATCAGTACAGAGGAGACACCTTTCTCCCATATTTATTCTTACAGGAGAGAATTTTCCTTCCTAGTGGTAGATTTCCTCTCACTTCCTGTTGTCTTCTTGCGTTTGCAAGTAGGAGTCGTTTGTAAGTTGGATGTTTGAAAGTAGGGACCTGCCGTATATACTCTGCAGAAATAGGCCCCTTAGTTGTTGGTGTTGGCACAACACTGTAAGCACTCACAGTTACTCTTGGTTGGTGCTGGAACGCCCTGCTGTCAACTATTATATCAGGAATTTTAATTACATATAATTGTTGAACAGTGGTAGTAAAAATTGGGCCTTTGATGGTGGTGCTGGTGCCACAACACTGTAAGCCCTGACAGTTACTCTTGGTGGGTGCAGCAATGGGCCCTGCTGTGAATTATTAGATCAAGAATTGTAATTGCATGCCCCTGTTGAACAGGGGCTGAAAAATTGGGCCTTAGGCACTGGTGGCACAACACTACAACCCCTCACAGATACTGTACTTGGAGCACAGCAATGAGCCCTGTTGCAAAGTATTGCTTCAAAAATTGTAATGACACGCCCCTGTTAAACAGGGGCTGAAAAATTGGGCCTTAGGCACTGGTGGCACAACACTACAACCCCTCACAGATACTGTACTTGGAGCACAGCAATGAGCCCTGTTGCAAAGTATTGCTTCAAAAATTGTAATGACACGCCCCTGTTAAACAGGGGCTGAAAAATTGGGCCTTAGGCACTGGTGGCACAACACTACAACCCCTCACAGATACTGTACTTGGAGCACAGCAATGAGCCCTGTTGCAAAGTATTGCTTCAAAAATTGTAATGACACGCCCCTTTTAAACAGGGGCTGAAAAATTGGGCCTTAGGCACTGGTGCCACAACACTCCAACCCCTCACAGATACTGTACTTGGAGCACAGCAATGAGCCCTATGGCAAATTATTGCTAAAAAAATTGTAATTACACGCCCCTGTAAAACAGGGGCTGAAAAATTGGGCCTTAGCCACTGGTGGCGGCACCCATAAACAAAAATGATCTTCCAAGCTATCATCATCAATCGTATCATTGAGGACTCGGAGGAGGAGGATAGCCAGTCAACATAACAGCACAGGCACTCAGCATCAGTCTTGAAGGGATGTGACATGTTAAAATCAATTAGTCTGTTATATCAGCATCAGGTGTGTGGTAGCTGGTGGTGATCCAAGACTGGTTCATCTTGATGAAAGTCAGTCGATCAACCGAGTCGGTGGACAGGCGCACCCTGTGATCCGTGACAAATCCTCCAGCAGCACTGAATGTGCGTTCCGAAAGAACGCTGGATGCAGGACAGGCCAGTAGCTCAATTGCATACTGTGCAAGCTCTGGCCAGTGATCCATCCTCAAGACCCAGTAAGCCAGAGGATTTTCGGTGGGGAAGGTGTCCAAGTCTGACCTTGCCCCTAGATATTCCTGCACCATGTTTATCAGACGCTGGCGATGGTTGCTGGAACCGATCATACTTTGGGGCTGCGGACTAAAGAATTGTCTGAACGCATCGGTCAGACGGCCACCTTCCCCACCGCTCCTTCTTTGACTGGCCGAAGCCTCAGCAACTCGTTGTCCAGGACCAGGAGTTTGTAACCTCCCAGTCTCTGGGAACGCGTTGCACAGACCTTTCTGCAAGGCCTCCCGGAGTTGTCTCATCCTCTGCTCCCTCTGCGACGGTAACATAAGGTCCGCAACCTTACCCTTGTACCGTGGATCAAGGAGAGTGGCCAGCCAGTAATGGTCCCTCTCCTTGATCCGAAGAATACGAGGATCCTTCCGCAGACTTTGCAGGATCAGGGAGGCCATGCAGCGTAGGTTTGCTGAGGCATTCGCTCCGGAGTCCTCTGGGTCACTAAGGACGACATGATCCGCAGCCACCTCCTCCCAGCCACGTACAAGTCCACTGGTTTTTTGGGACTGTAAATCATCCCTAAAAGACTGCTGCTGATGATGCTGAGTGCCAGCCTCCACCTCCATGCTGACACAATCCTCCTCCTCCTCCTCCTCCTCCTCCTCCTCTTCCTGTGCGATGGGTGGGACAGAAGGAACACTGTCTGGGTAAAGGGGGCCTTGAGAGGCAAGGAAGTCCTCCTCTTCCTGCCTCTGTTCTGCCTCAAGTGCCCTGTCCATTATTCCACGCAGCGTGTGCTCCAACAGGTGGACAAGAGGTACAGTGTCACTGATGCATGCACTGTCACTGCTCACCATCCTCGTGGCCTCCTCAAATGGTGCCAGGACAGTGCATGCATCCCTGATCATGCCCCACTGGCGTGGAGAAAAAAAACCAAGCTCCCCTGACCCTGTCCTGGTGCCGTAGTCACACAGGTACTCATTGATGGCCCTCTGCTGCGTGTGCAGCCGCTGCAGCATGGCCAACGTTGAGTTCCACCTGGTGGGCATGTCACATATAAGGCGGTTCTTGGGCAGGTTCAACTCCTTTTGCAGCTCAGCCAGGCGAGCACTGGCATTATAAGATCTGCGGAAATGCACACAGACTTTCCTGGCCTGCCTCAGGACATCCTGTAAGCCCGGGTACCTGCCCAAGAACCGCTGCACCACCAGGTTAAGGACGTGAGCCACACAGGGCACATGGGTCAGTTGTCCCTGTCGGAGGGCGGAGAGGAGGTTGGTGCCATTGTCGCAAACCACCATTCCTGGCTTAAGCTGGCGTGGCGTCAACCACCTCTCGGCCTGGCCCTGCAGAGCAGACAGGACCTCTGCCCCAGTGTGGCTTCTGTCCCCCAAACACACCAGCGCAAGCACGGCATGGCATCTTTTTGCCTGCGTACTTGCGTAGCCCCGTGAACGGCTACGGAGCACCGCTGGTTCATAGGACAAACCACAGGAAGAGGCCATGGAGGAAGAAGAAGAGGAGGGGGTGGAGGAGAGAGGTGTGTCACAACCAGTAGTAGCATTTTGGAGGCGTGGCGGTGGAACAACCTCCAACACTACTGCACCTTGTCCTGCATCCTTCCCAGCTGCCAAAAGAGTGACCCAATGGGCCGTGAAAGAAAGGTAACGTCCCTGTCCATGCCTGCTGGACCATGAGTCAGCGGTAATATGCACCTTACCGCTGACCGCCCTGTCCAGCGAGGCCAAGACATTGCCTTCCACATGCCGGTAGAGAGCCGGAATAGCCTTCCGTGAGAAAAAGTGGCGTTTGGGAACCTGCCACTGAGGAACCGCACATTGCACAAACTCACGGAAGGGGGCCGAGTCTACCAACTGAAAAGGCAGCAGTTGAAGCGCTAGCAATTTAGCCAAGCTAGCATTCAACCGCTGGGCATGTGGATGGCTGGGAGTGAACTTCTTTCGACGGTCCAGCAGCTGGGGCAGGGAAATTTGCCTGCTAGAATCGGACGTCGGTGTACTGCTAGCAGAGTGGCCGCAAGTACTTGGCTGTGACACACCTAATTCTACACCTTCATTCCTCTCAGTGCATGTTTCAGAGAGGACTGAAGTTATAGTGGGGTTGGGGATCCCAGCTGATGCGGTGCAAGGAGAGGTCCGCTTTGTTCTTTGGTGTGGGTCTTTGAGGTAGGCTTGCCAACGAGCTGCATGGCAGGTCAACATATGTCTGGTCAGGCATGTGGTACCCAAGCGGCTGATGTTTTGGCCACGCGATATACGCTTGAGACATATGTTGCAAACAGCAGCTGTGCGATCTGATGCACTAGCCTCAAAAAAGGCCCACACCAAGGAACTTTTTGAATGACGGGCAGAGGCAGCGCCCTGCACAGGCGGAGCTCTGCGGTGTGATTCCGTCGGTGTACTGCCCTTACGCTGGCCACCAAAGGGCATCCTGCCTCGTTGGAGATGTGCCTCCTCCTCATCCTCCTCCTCCTCCTCTCTCCTATTAGGCACCCACGTGGAGTCAGTGACCTCATCATCCCCTCCCTCCTCATCACTGGAGCCAATCTGGCAGTATGCTGCAGCTGCTGGAACATGACTGCCAGATTGGTGTCCTTCTTGAGCATCCCCTCTGTCTGCTCTCACGCTACTGCCTTCCTGTAGCTGGGTTTCATCATCAGACCCTTCGAAATGCTGGGCATCCTCCTGGAGCATGTACCCAACACTGTGCTCAAACAGTTCGGGGGACTCCTCAGGAGGAGGACATGGTGGGTCTAGGGAAGGAGTGACTGATGATGAGTCTGACATTGATACCAGGGAAGAGGACGCTTTGGCAGCTGCTTTGCCAGTACCCTGAGCCTGGGTGAGAGAGGATGAGGAGGAGGAGGAGGGCTTGGTCATCCACTCTACCAAGTCTTCGGCATGATGTGGCTCAACATGTCCAGCTGCCGAAAAGAAGGACATGCGTGTCCCATGGCCATGTGCTGATGACAATGCACCGCGTCCACGACCAGCACTGTTGCCCCCAGACACAGAGCCTGCTTGCCCTCTTTTATTGCCTCCTGACTGTCTGCCTCTCCTTGTTTGCCTTCCAGACATTCTAATAGATGGCCTGCAGGGAGATGGGAAAAAAGCAATAAGGGCTACCTTCAGGTGTCCTTCTCTGTCCCTTTACTTAAGGATTTCTAAATATGGTTGAGGATGATTGCTTTTGCACAGAATAGCACAACGACAATTTCCCTGACTGTCCAAAAAACAAGGATTTCAAAGATGGTTGATGAGGAATGCTTTAGCACACTATAGCACAAGGAGAATTCCCCTCACTTTCCTTCTTTGTCCCTAGAAACAAGGACTCGCACAGTGAAAGAAACTGACACTCTCCCTACCTAGAGTTTTCTGTCCCTAGAAAAAATGTTTTTTTAAAGCACACTATAGCACAAGGAGAATTCCCCTCACTTTCCTTCTTTGTCCCTAGAAACAAGGACTCGCACAGTGAAAGAAACTGACACTCTCCCTACCTAGAGTTTTCTGTCCCTAGAAAAAATGTTTTTTTAAAGCACACTATAGCACAAGGAGAATTCCCCTCACTTTCCTTCTTTGTCCCTAGAAACAAGGACTCGCACAGTGAAAGAAACTGACACTCTCCCTACCTAGAGTTTTCTGTCCCTAGAAAAAATGTTTTTTTAAAGCACACTATAGCACAAGGAGAATTCCCCTCACTTTCCTTCTTTGTCCCTAGAAACAAGGACTCGCACAGTGAAAGAAACTGACACTCTCCCTACCTAGAGTTTTCTGTCCCTAGAAAAAATGTTTTTTTAAAGCACACTATAGCACAAGGAGAATTCCCCTCACTTTCCTTCTTTGTCCCTAGAAACAAGGACTCGCACAGTGAAAGAAACTGACACTCTCCCTACCTAGAGTTTTCTGTCCCTAGAAATTTTTTTTTTTTAAAGCACACTATAGCACAAGGAGAATTCCCCTCACTTTCCTTCTTTGTCCCTAGAAACAAGGACTCGCACAGTGAAAGAAACTGACACTCTCCCTACCTAGAGTTTTCTGTCCCTAGAAAAAATGTTTTTTTAAAGCACACTATAGCACAAGGAGAATTCCCCTCACTTTCCTTCTTTGTCCCTAGAAACAAGGACTCGCACAGTGAAAGAAACTGACACTCTCCCTACCTAGAGTTTTCTGTCCCTAGAATTTTTTTTTTTTTAAAGCACACTATAGCACAAGGAGAATTCCCCTCACTTTCCTTCTTTGTCCCTAGAAACAAGGACTCGCACAGTGAAAGAAACTGACACTCTCCCTACCTAGAGTTTTCTGTCCCTAGAAAAAATGTTTTTTTAAAGCACACTATAGCACAAGGAGAATTCCCCTCACTTTCCTTCTTTGTCCCTAGAAACAAGGACTCGCACAGTGAAAGAAACTGACACTCTCCCTACCTAGAGTTTTCTGTCCCTAGAAAAAATGTTTTTTTAAAGCACACTATAGCACAAGGAGAATTCCCCTCACTTTCCTTCTTTGTCCCTAGAAACAAGGACTCGCACAGTGAAAGAAACTGACACTCTCCCTACCTAGAGTTTTCTGTCCCTAGAAAAAATGTTTTTTTAAAGCACACTATAGCACAAGGAGAATTCCCCTCACTTTCCTTCTTTGTCCCTAGAAACAAGGACTCGCACAGTGAAAGAAACTGACACTCTCCCTACCTAGAGTTTTCTGTCCCTAGAAATTTTTTTTTTTTAAAGCACACTATAGCACAAGGAGAATTCCCCTCACTTTCCTACTTTGTCCCTAGAAACAAGGACTCGCACAGTGAAAGAAACTGACACTCTCCCTACCTAGAGTTTTCTGTCCCTAGAAAAAATGTTTTTTTAAAGCACACTATAGCACAAGGAGAATTCCCCTCACTTTCCTTCTTTGTCCCTAGAAACAAGGACTCGCACAGTGAAATAAACTGACACTCTCCCTACCTAGAGTTTTCTGTCCCTAGAAAAAATGTTTTTTTAAAGCACACTATAGCACAAGGAGAATTCCCCTCACTTTCCTTCTTTGTCCCTAGAAACAAGGACTCGCACAGTAAAACACACTGACACTCTCCCTACCTATCCTTCTCTTTCCCTAAACTAAAGGAATCCAGGTTAAGCAAGAAAGAAATAAATGTCACTGTCCCTGCCTATGCTTGTCTTTCCCTGCTCCGGAACACACTACACTAGGCCGCCGTGCTGGCGGCCTTTTATAGTGTGGGGCGTGTACTAAACACCCTCAGCAATAATTGGCCACAGGCATCCTGCCTGTGGCCAATCATTGCTCTCCTCGCTGCCGGCGCTGTGATTGGCCAAGCATGCGGGGTCACAGTGCATGCTTGGCCAATCACAGCGCCTGGATGACACTGCGATGGCGTAGTGCATTGTGGGCCGTTCGCGTCACTCGAATTTGGCGCGAACGGCCCAAATCGTTCGATCTTCGTCGAACGATCGAACAGCCGATGTTCGAGTCGAACGTATGTTCGACTCGAACACGAAGCTCATCCCTAATGTGCGATTGTAAGGACACTTACTACCAAACCAAAGGATTGGTCAGATTACGGACACAGTTAGGCTCGGTAGAGCAGAAGTTTATTTTGTTTGATTGATGGCAAGATGCCCTTTTTCTTCTGTTTGGAAATATCCTGTGCATTAAACACGGTGTTAAACATGGCGTTTTCCTAAAGAGACTGGTGTGAAGAAATGTTGTACAGAAGGAATTCTTTCAACAATCAAATTTTAGCATTTTACAAACTGGAAAAAAAACAATATTTGGTGTGACTACTCTTTGGCTTCAAACCACAATCAATTCTTTCACTTGCACACTTTGTACTCTTGCACAAAATCAGGGATTTTGAAGGGTAATGCCGCGTACACACAATCGTTTTTAATGTCATTTTCAAAAACAACGTTTTTCTCGACGTGATTTTTCTTGTTTCCTCTCAAGCCTGTCTTGCATACACATGTTCATTAACAAAAAACGCTCGAGCAAAGCGAAGTGACGTACAACACGTACGACGGCACTATAAAGTGGAAGTTACGTTCGAATGGCGCCACCCTTCATGTTAGTAAAGTTTGTTGAGCGACGTTTCGCGCCTTTCAGCCTCGTGCTTTTCAGTCCATTACAGCGTGACGAATGTGCTATCTCCATTACGAACGCTAGTTTTACCCGTCTCATACTTGATTCTGAGCATGCGTGTTTTTTTTCCCCTCGTAAAAGCATACACACTACCGTTTTTCACGTCGTTAAAAAAAACGACGTGAAAAACGACGTGAAAAATAGAGCAGGTTCTCATTTTTTTTAGGCCATTTTTCACGTCGTTAAAAATGCTCTGGAGCCTACACACGATCATTTTTAATGCCCAATTTAAAAAATGGCATTTTTAACGACGTGAAAAACGATTGTG
Source organism: Rana muscosa (assembly GCA_029206835.1). Lineage (NCBI taxonomy): Eukaryota > Metazoa > Chordata > Amphibia > Anura > Ranidae > Rana > Rana muscosa. The sequence continues at coordinate 47,563,655 of JARGYO010000094.1, read as the reverse complement.
TGCACGCGGCATTAGAATCAGGTACACGATTAACCAATTATAGCAAGCAGGTGCACATGATCATCAATTTCATATGTAGGTTGAGACATTAACTGAAACAGAAACAGCTGTGTAGGAGGCTTAAAACTGGGTGAGGAACAGGCAAACTCTGCTACTAAGGTGAGGTTGTGCAAGACAGTTTCATATCACAGGTCATACACCATGGCAAGACTGGGCACAGCAACCAGACACAAGGGGGTTTTACTGCAGCAGCAAGGTGTCTCCCAGGCAAAGATTTCAGAGTAGACTGGGGGGTTCAAGATGTGCTGTTCAAGCTCTTTTAAAGCAGCACAAAGAATCGGGCAACATTGAGGAGCGTAGACGCAGTAGTCGGCCAAGGAAACTTAATGCAGCAGATGAAAGACCCATTATGCTCACGTCTCTTCCACATCGGAAGATGTCCAGTAGTGCCATCAGCACAGAACTGGTGGAAACCAGTGGGACCCAAGTACACCCATCTACCATCTGTCGAAGTCTGGCCAGAAGTGGTCTTCATGGAAGAATTGCAGCCAAAAAGCTGTCCCTCCAATGTGGAAACAAGGCTAAGTAACTCAACTATGCATGAAATCATAAGAACTGGGGTGCAGACAAATGGCAGCAGGTGCTCTGTGTCAGGTCACCTGATGCCAGGTGACAGATGCACCCCGTTGGGGTAAGGAGTGCACCGCTAAGGTAGTGGACCCTACGACTGACTGCTGTGAATGGAACTCTGGGAGGTTCAGGAAGGCAGGCCCATTGGAGCACCAACACAGATCCCACTGGGAGCTAGAGCATAGATTCCCCAGGGCGGGGAGTCTAAAGCCCTGTACACACGATCGGTTTTACCAATGAAAACAGTCTGATGGACTTTTTTCAACGGACAAACCGATCGTGTATGGGCCCCATCTGTCTTTTTTCCATCGGTGTTAAAAAATAGAACATGTTTTAAATTAATCCGATGGAAAAAAAACGATAGCAAATTACTATCGTCTGTGGGGAACTCCATCGGATAAAAAACCCACGCATGCTCAGAATCAAGTCGACGCATGCTCAGAAGCATAGAATTTCATTTTTCTTGGCTCGTCTGAGTGTTTTACGTCATGGCGTTTGGGACGATCAGTTTTTTGACTGATGGTGTGTAGGCAAGACTGATGGAAGTCAGCTTCATCGGATTTCCGATGGAAAAATCCATATGTTTAAAATCCATAGTAAATCCGATCATGTGTACAGGGCTTTAGAGCCAGCAGGTGTTCACCAGAGCCTCTAGTGGTCAGGATGGACTGCGCTGCAACTGGCTCCAAGTCGCGGCCCCCAGGGTCTCCCAGTTCATGCTCACGGTAGGCTACAGGGGGAAGGAGAGAAAGCAGCAGCCCAGGACAACAAGGGATAGTAAGGAGATAAGCCAAAGGTAGGGGCGACTAGCAGACAAGGATAAACCGAGAACACGTCAAAGGTCAGGGTCACAAGCAGACAGGGATAGTCGGGAACACGCCAAGATCGGTAACAGAGACAAACGTAGAGCACACGGCAAGCAGAAAACCAAACACACAATATTGATCAGCCCAGCTGGCTTGCAGAGCTCAGGTTAATATAGAGTTCACTGATAGGGCCTGGGGTGGAGCCATGCTTTGAGGAGAGATTACTTAAGCAGCCAGGTGAGAGTGGCTGGCCTCTTAATCTGAGAACATAGAGAGGTACTGTGGGGCAAAAAAGTATTTAGTCAGCCACCAATTGTGCAAGTTCTCCCACTTAAAAAGATGAGAGAGGCCTGTAATTGTCACCATAGGTATACCTCAACTATGAGAGACAAAATGTGGAAACAAATCCAGACAATCACATTGTCTGATTTGGAAATTATTTTTTTTGCAAATTATGGTGGAAAATAAGTATTTGGTCACCTACAAACAATGGAAGTTTATTTCTACTCACCTAAAAGTCCTTTGTCCATACCCCGTGCCGGAGCTGTTTGCGTAAGGGATGCCCGGTGATCCAGCGTTGCGGTCTGTGCATGTGTTAATTGGTGGCTTCTTTCCTCATGAGCATGGACCTACTGCTGGTAAGCTGAAAAGAAAGGTCCATACCACCCAGGAAGTGATGTGTGGACCTGAAGAAGGACTCGCCTGCTCTGCCGTGAAGAAGATAGAAGACTTTGTGCCTGGCATGTCACATGACTAAGGATTTAGATAAGTAAAAGTGACTCTAGTTTTTTCTTTTTTATTAACCTACTGATTCTTTGGGGGGGGGGGGTAATTTATCTATAAAGTTTTCAATCATGTCCTCCCTTTCTCTTCTTTCCTTGAGGGTTTACATATTATGTTCCATCAACCCCTACCAATATGTTTTATGTGTAAGACCTTGCACCGTTTTTGTTGGCAGTCCCTGGAATCTTATCAATATATTTATTTGTAATTGGGGTTTCCAGAATTGGATATTTATTTTCAACCCCCATTCAGAATACTGTGTCCAGTTCTGCAGTCTTTACACACAAATATATATATTTGTAAGTAAGGACTGCAGAATTGAGCACAATATTCTAAATGGGTTCTAACAAAAATATATATATATATATATGTAGCGGGGGTTTCCTTTAAGGCCTCAGAGACTACTGTACCCATAACTCCACTGGGCACCCAGGGTGCATTGCCCCGCGCAAAGGCTGCTGGGGTGGACTTTATAAGAGAAAGGCGGGGTCTGCTTCAGTCTCTTTGGACACCGCCCACCCAGCAAGAGGAAATCCTTTCCGTGCCTGCGGTGATACAAGGCCTGAAGCCTGGGCCTTCCTCCAAAGAGCCTTCCGCTCTCACCGAGTAACCTGAGGGACGTCTCTCCACACTGTTGCTGCATCGTTACCCGGAGGACGGAAAACTTGGATGTCGTGAGACCTGTGTGCCAAGACACAGCAGTGGAAGATACGGACACGGACTGGTCCGGTTGGGTGAGAGAGCACCTGCTCAGAGAACTATATAGGATCTCTAGGCCCAATAACTGTTGTCCGGAGTTATCACTAGTGTTGCGCTGTGCCCCGGAGAGACAGTGCATCGGAGCAGCTTTAGAGATTGCCTTAATTCACCAAGTTATCAAAACCCCTTTTACCCTGTGGATTACAATTTGTTTCTTCAGAAAGTGCGCCACCGTTTTTGCTAGCGAAGATTTTCCCCTACAGAACTTCTACACAGTACAGTCAGGCCTGACTTAGCATGGACATTGCTGGGCGCCATTTTGTCCACGACGGAGAATAGCTGCAGCGGGGACCGTTAGATTTATGCACAGTACTGTATACCTGTCTATTTGTTGATACTTTTTTATTGCAGGGCTCTGCACATGATATGCATACTGTTGATTATATGCTTACCCAAAAATCTGAGTAAAACTTCAAAGGTTAAGTAAACTGGTGTTGTGTCATTTACTTTGCAGAAGAGACGGGTAAAGATAGCTATACTCTATTGCTGTGTGTGTTCTATTATAGGATTGTGTCTCCGTGAGTAGCAGGCTACACCATCCTATCATCCCCTACTAACTGTGCCAAGGGAGGTTAGAGCCAATTGCCGGGGGTTGACGGGGTGCATTACAGGGGCCCAAAAATTATACCAGCAGCCCTCTTAACTGGGGGTATCGCTAGATATATATATATTTATAATTTTTTTTAGAACTGATTTAGGATATTGTGCACAGTTCTGCAGTCCTTACACACATACAGATTATATATATATCTATATATATATATCTATATATATCTATAGATATATCTATAGATATACATATATACACTATATTACTGAAAGTATTGGGACACCTGTCTTTACACACACATGAACTTTAATGGCATCCCAGTCTTAGTCCGTAGAATTCAATATTGAGTTGGCCCACCCTTTGCAGCTATAACAGCTTCAACTCTTCTGGGAAGGCTGTCCACAAGGTTTAGGAGTGTGTCTATGGGAATGTTTGACCATTCTTCCAAAAGTGCATTTGTGAGGTCAGGCACTGATGTTGGACAAGAAGGCCTGGCTCACAGTCTCCGCTCTATTTCAACCCAAAGGTGTTCTATCGGGTTGAGGTCATTCAAGTTTCTCCACCCCAAACTTGCTCATCCATGTCTTTATGGACCTTGCTTTGTGCACCGATACGCAGTCGTGTTGGAACAGGAGGGGGCCATCCCCAAACTGTTCCCACAAAGTTGGGAGCATGAAATTGTCCAAAATGTCTTGGTATGCTGATGCCTTAAGAGTTCCCTTCACTGGAACTAAGGGGCCAAACCCAACCCCTGAAAAACAACCCCACACCATAATCCCCCCTCCACCAAATGATTTGGAGGGGTGGCCCAATACTTTTGGCAATATAGTGTGGATGAGCGAGTTTGGGGTGGAGGAACTTGACAAAACGGTAGAACACCTTTGGGATGAATTAGAGCGGAGACTGTGAGCCAGGCCTTCTCATCCAATATCAGTGCCTGACCTCACGAATGCTCTTCTGGAAGAATGGTCAAACATTCCCATAGACACCCTACTAAACCTTGTGGACAGCCTTCCCAGAAGAGTTGAAGCTGTTACGGACTAAGACTATATATATATATATATTTTTTTTTTTTTAGACTCCATTTAGAATATTGTGCCCAGTTCTGCAGTCCTTACACACACACATGTACAAATAAATATATATTATGTCCACTTGCAGTGATTTTGTTTTTCTTTATAAATATACATGTTTGTATTTATTTTATATTCAATATACATAATATTACTCTGTTAAATAAAATGGAGAAAAAAAAACCCACCGGTGGCAATATATAAACATTTCTTCATGTAAATGGTGGCATGATAAAATGATTAATCCGTGTTATATTCCACTGCAGTCAGGCAGCAGTGACTATGTCCCTTTGCGGTATTTGGGTATCGATTTCATTTTAAAAATCAATCTCTTTATTCCTGGCGCGATCTTCCAAGCCCCATACTCTGTGTCGTGCAGCGGCGTTAATCATGTCGAAGGTTACGGCTCACCCTTCCGTACGCAGGGGTCTGCGTTTTATGTAATATACAGATTGCTGGCACTTCCTATGCTTCAAATGGATAGGCAGACATTTTACCGCAAGGGAAAAAAGAAAATAGCACATTACACCATCCCCATATTTTTTTCTTTTTTTTTTCTTTCTTGGCTGTTTAAAATTCATAGGTGGCGGTAGTGATGTGTGGGGGTTTTCACATGACTTGTGCTGTGCATGCAAGTCTCGGTAATTGATGAGAAATAAGAATAAGAAAAACATCATTTGCATTCGCCGAGGTTATTTTGGGCTAACACATGCAAAATACCGCTTTGCGAAATAGGTATCCTGCAATAAATCTATAGAATGTTACCATGTATCCTCAAAACAATATAGTCTCAAAATTCCAGCACTGTTTTGACTGCAGTGCAGTTGATCGTATAGATTTCTCTGTGCCGGAATAGGTGTTAATCATACCTTGATTTTTTTTATTTTCTACTATATACATTTTTTTTACCAACAGTGTTTCTTGAATACTTTTTGACTGAACAA